>JAOEGS010016744.1:17273-29944 GCA_025447755.1 Corythornis vintsioides | reverse complement strand
AGCTAATAAAGTAAACATTGTTTCTCCCTCCTACCCAAGAATCTCCTTAAAAGTTTGGGGTTTTTTTTGTTTTTTTGTTTTAAAAAGTCAGTCTGGGTAAACTGCAACAAGAAAAAATTACATGCAAAAATAGTGGAGCTCAGGAGAGATTATCATTTTCCACTTTAAAGAGAAGCTCCTAATATAGCAAAATACAGTGCAATCAAACTTGCACAAAGTGTCACTTTTCCTGATCTGTTGCACTATGCAAAGGTATCTTCAGGTTAACATCTTGGTTTTGTAAGGATAAAATAAGAACCCCCTTTGGCCAGGGAAAAAATTTTGCTTTCTCTTACCTGTGAGAGATTCTGCAGAGAGTTTCTGATGTCATGTAGAACTCTGCGCAGCTGCATCTCCACAGTGGAGGGTGGGTTGATGGTATGAGGTCGATGAAGAAATCCAGCGTGCCTTGGAGAGAAGGGACAGCTGAACGGGGAAAGCAAGGCACTGAAGGAAGAGCCAGAGATGCTGGGGACGCTGTGGGTGCTCATCGTCCTCATGTGCTCACAGAATGGTCTGTCTTGCCACTCAGCAGGGAGAGAGTGGAGGGAGCATGTTGACTGGGACATATGTGCCAGCGTGTGCACTGGGCAGCTCTGTACCCTGGTGGGACTGGACTCCTCAGACAGCCTGTTGGGCCCAGACTGGGACAATTCTTTTTTTGAGGATGAAGGTGCAATGAACAGCGTGGATTTGCACACTGGCTGGCTGGTGGCTGCCTCACCCTCATTTTTGTCATTCTCAGATGGTGTTTTCTTGTCTTCCTCTACACGTGTGTACTTGTAGGTGAAAGAGGGAGGACTGCACAGAGTCTCTTTTCCTGGAGTTAACTGGACATTCACAGCGGACACCACTTTCACTGGATTCAGCAATGCAGTTGGGAGAGACTGAGACCGCCTTAGAGGATAGCCCGATTCAGCAAACCAGAGTCTCTGCTTCCTCAGGAGATCTTTTGACTTAAGCAGAGTTCGTCCAGCTCTGGAATCAGATGTGCTGACAATCCTCATCTCGGCCCTCTGTAAGGCAACGTGTACCCTGTCAACAGATGACAGGGAGGAGTTGCCACCTTCCAGAGGCTCCACTGCCTTGAGGATATGGTGTGTGTGGTACTGAGGAAACTCAAACACACTGCTTTCCTCCAGCAGGTCCAATTCTTTTTGTGCATTGGCAATGTCTTCCTCATTAGAGCTGACCTCTTCTTGGACTCTCTCTGATATACAAGATGACTTGCTTTCTCCTCCTTGATTCTGTTCAGTTTCAAAGTCAGTATTTTTACTGTCTTTACTCCTCATGTTGTCAGAAGGTGTCCCTACCATTTGTCTCTCTACTTGAGAGATAACATCCTCTTCATCATCCTCTTCATCATCTTCTTCCTCCTCCTCAAACTTATTGAAACAGGGCAATTCCTTGGCTATCGGTGTTTTCTGTTCCTCACTATGCGACGTCACAGTTGTCTCACTGTCACAGCTGTCGGCACTGCTTCCCATGCCCTGCAAAGACTCCTGAACCTGGGGAAGATACAAGTCAGCATATTGGAGACTCAACTACTGCCTTCTCAGAAGTTGGGCTGAGTCCAAGTCCATATAGATTGAGCATTGTGGAGGAAAGCAAAAAGAATAATGCAGTTGAAAGCAGAAAGAATAATGCAGTTAGTGTGCAAGAAAAACAGTGAAGTAGAAGAAAGAAACCATATTATTAGATAGGTTAGAAGCATATTAAAGTATGGCACCAAAAGGAGATGTTGGTTGTTGGGGTTTTTTTTGTTGGTTTTTTTTTTTATAAAAAAGAGCAAACGATTCACACATTTCTTTGATTTGACAAATTCTTTATTCCCAGAAGAACAGGAGTGGCAGCAAAGTAAAGGAGTAAAAAAACCAAAATCCTTATATTTTATGTAGTGATGACAAAGGGATAAGCAGGGAGGTGGTACATGGCATCTCCCATACATAAAAGTTCAGTCAGCACTGAAACAAAGGTGGTATTAGGGAATGCATACTGAGAAGTGATAACTGCAGACTGCAGTTCAACTAGTGTCACAGGACAACACTGTGAAAGGGAAAAAACAGTCTCCATGCACTTGTCCTAAGTCACAGAACTGTCTGAAACTGAGAATTTCATATAAGGCTGCTAATCGCTATTTTAGACTGCATCCAGTACTATTACATTCATCCTTCCTTTCTCCTAATACTTCTTCCCTTTTTCATTCTAAATCACAGTTTAAAACAGAGCACATGTATGAGGAAGCTCCTAATTTAATGGATAATCAATGTTAGGCATCTTATCAGAAAGGAAAAAAAAAATATGGATTGCAAAGTATATTGGGGTGGCCTGATTGACTGGTATATTTACGAATGGGCATGACTATTTTCATAAGAACATGTGTTATAAAGTAAAGCTTCAGAAGTTTACCATACCTGATACATGAACCAGAAATTTAGAGCAGCTTTCCCATCTCTAAATTCTGCAGCTTTCACTGCCATGAGGATATTAACTATTAGGTTTTTTTTTCTAGAAAAAATTACATATGGTGTATGTCAGGCAACAGTATATTCTCTAACCATCTAGAAGAAGATTTCAGTCATGAAGGTGATCTTTCTATGTATGTACTTAATATTGTACACACTGCCACAGCTGAAAATTAGTATGAACGACTGTGCAAGTTCAGATACTGTTCAAGTCAAAGGTATTTTAAAAGAACAAAAGATTTCATGTCTAGGTGAAATTAGGTATGCTACATGTGTACTTATCTTGTGTTTCTAATCTTCTATCACATTGTTTGCTTATATGTCAGGCAAGAAAAACTTCAAGAACCTGGTAGGAGAATTCTTCTAGATTCTTTGGAAATATGAAAACTGCTCTGCAGAATATCCCACCCCAATACCAAAAGAAATTTCCCTTAGAAATCTTTATTTGGGATGTCAGGGATGAAAGGCAATACAGTTCCAGTTTTTCAGTTTTCTCCTGAGTTTCAGAGCACTGCTATGGCTGCTAGAGTAAATTATTTAACAGTAGATGGCACTAACTTACCATACTTTTAAAAAACAACATGCACCGCTCCCTAACCCCTTCATCTTTTCACAGGTTCTCTTCACTAGCTGACAAGTTCTTGTTTCCCCTAGTCTCATCATTCACTCATATTTTCTGAATTCGGCTCAGCCCCTGGTCTGCTTAAAGCACTGAAGGCAGCAAAGGAGAGCTCATGACACAAGCCTCATGCAGTCTCAATATATCTTTTCAAAACAGCATAACAGAAAGCAGAAAAATCTCATCCCTTTGCAGCCAACACAAACTTCATCAATCTTCCAGTGAAGGGCCACTTAGTTGTAACATGCTTTTAAGAGACTTTTAATTAGGTTGCAATCAATGTAAAGATCAGGAGTTAGCAACTCTAATCCAAGTCACCTTCTAACATACCTGGCAACTTCACTGCAGTCCCAGTTTAGTAGAGAGCAGAATCAGTATCTTGGACTATTATGCCCGTAACAGAGACTTGAACTCATGATTTCCTTTATTCACTCTCTTGCTCTTGGAAACTGTAAGCAGCTGATGTTAAAGACTAGCAGAGTCTTGGCTTTCATTTTGGTACTTGGTTGAAAAACTAATGAACTGGAAAGCACAGAATACCAATACCAAAATGGAAAAGCAACAGTGATGGATGAGGAGTGTAGGAATCTCTTCCTAGTAAATGTGAAACAGCTTTAAAAATGTTTGATGTGACACAAGATAAAAAAAAAAAAAACAAAAAAACCCCAACCAAACCACACACCAAAAAACCCAACAAAAACAAAAACCCAAAAACCACCACCTTGAAGCAGCATAAAAAAAGTTCAGCAGCTGCAAGCCATAAAAATGAAATTGCAGGTGATACCCACAATCTCATCTTTGTATTCCTCCAGGCTGTCCTCCAGACAGCTACCTGAAAGCCTTGAAGCCAGGATACAACAAAACTTTTCTCTGTCTGACTGAAAGTCTATCCAAATCATGGCTATTCCTGTGTGAATGTTTTAGGAGGTGCAAGAGAACTCCTAAATATCAGGTAAAATGCTGTGCAAACATGTATTGAGCAGACACCTAAACACCATGCTAGAACAAAAGCCTCCCCAAGACATGTGGTCTCTGGTCAGTATCACAGCAAGTTCTGGGACTGAGATCAAAGGAACTGGAACAAGAGCAAATGTGGGATCTCAAGATTAACTAAATATTAATATACTTTCACAGTAAAGTTAGTATCAAATTATTTTCACTTTCTGCCAGCTGCTAAAATAGACAAATATGGAGAAAAAAAAACAACCCACATGGGAAGGTAAAAATTATACCAGAAATTAAATGATCAGCAAAAATACTAGAATTTTTCATAACTTTAATCTCTTCCCACTGCAGTGATGAGAGGAATGGCCTATGACTCTGGAGCCTCAGTCAGTGAGAAAAAAAGCACACCAGAAAGAGAAAATAGGACATACTGAATTTAGAGCTTATACCACACTCAAGTGTACCCAGGTTATCCTATGAGAAAACATTTCAAATTTAACACAGTTCTGAAAAGGACTCAGCAGGTCCAGCTCTGAAAATGAGTTCTAGATCTAGACTGACAGTCACAATAGCAATCAAACATCAACATCCCTTCTGACCTCCCTAGGTCCGTACTGTCCCACAACAATAGGTAACATTTTAATTGCAGCAAGAGAGCCTCACCTGAAGCTGATTAAATGGAGAACAATCTGTGGAGGAGTCCTCAGCAAAGCCACTGCTGTCAGAGTGCTGACTCCCAGTCCGTAACAGCTGATCTGTTTAAAACAAGCAAAGCCCAATCTTAATTACTTTACAAATTACAACCTCTCAAGAACAATCACATTCAATACACGCTTTTCCTTTTACATCAAAGTAACATTAAGTGGATATCACAATTCATTTTCAAGTTCCATTTTGAACAATATAGAGAAACAATTTGTTTGTTTCAAGAAAAACCTCTTCTCATGCAAAGCCCTATTTAGGAAACTTAAAGCAGCTGTGGAAGAGGAAGCATCTTTCACATTTTTCTTTCCTGTGCTGTGGAAAAAAACACAATTCTGTAGATGTTGCTACTGCTGGAGCTTTCCTTCCACAACACTGAATCACTGGCTAATTCACATGCAGACAGTGGAAGAGTTGCTTTTGTATTGACAGGTACAGATTTGTCACCCCTCCTGATCATGAAGATAAAGGAGATCATAGAATCATAGAATGTTTAGGGCCGGAAGGGACCTCCAAGGGTCATCTAGTCCAGCCCCCCTGCAGTAAGCAGGGACACTCTTAAGTAGACCAGGCTGCTCACTCCTCTCCTGCCAGCCTGCATCACAACATACAGCCAGAGGAACAGCATCACATGAGCAGAGAGTGCAATACACAGGACTCGGGAAAACTGCTAGAGACAGTCAGTCCTCCACTAGATTAGTGGGCAAATACAAAACATCTCTGACACACCAATGGGCAGTCTACCAAAGCTCATTCCCAGTGCCCACTTTATACATGAAAGATGAGATCCTCCTGCTTATTCCTTTCTGCTTATATTAGGTAAGTGTTAAAAAAGCCTAAAGAGACTCTAAAATCTCCAGTGCTAACCAAGAGTGATTTCATCTTGTGCAAGCACTATAGTCAGAAAGCTATTTTTCCAGGATATCTCAGTAGCTATGAAGTACAGTAGAACAGGAGGCACTCACAAAGAATGAGGTTTACCTTACAGAACCATAAACACTTTGCTTATCCACATGGTAGCATGAGCAACAACCTTATCTCACCTATAGTTCTGAGAAGTGTAAATGTTGGAGATGAAATGAGACCACAGCAGCCTGTAGCCCCCAAAACCCTTCTCCTCCTCCTCCTCACACTAGAGCATGAGCTTGCTGGTGTTTTCTTGGAGGCTCAAGGCAGAATTTTGCCCTGCATTCTTTCAACCACTTAACTGTCATCATATAATTAATCCCAGTTCACAGCTCAATGCATTGGAATGCATTATGAAAACTATTTTGAAACTGCTGGATATTCAGAACTAATTTATTTTTTAAGTATAAATTTTGATGAACATTTCACTAACTCAGAAATAAAAGCCTGCAGAGGCCCAGAAGTTTGTGCACACCAGGAGAGGCAAACTGCCCATTAAACTTCTGTAATGGCTATTTCACACAGCTTTTAAGGAGTGCCTTTCAAATTGTGCTGCTGCTCTGTTATCATGGTAGCCACAATATCCTGTGATGATAAACAACTTTTCTACCTAAAGACAGACATTCCCACCCAGCTCCCATTAAAAACAATGGATATTATTTCCCTGAGAACTGGACTAGCTCTCAGTAACTGCCCAATACAATTAATACAGCTGAAAGAGCATGTCATGAACAGGTTGCCATGACAGCTGAGGCTGTTAGGAAGCTGCCATCTCTCCAAGGTGAAAAGTCACCTACTTTGGCCTCTTCTCTATCTCTTTTCCTATTTGGTGATTTTTAATTTAAAAGGCAAAAGCACTAGTGAAATCCTTTAGCCACAGGGGAGATATTCCAGCTACTTCAGATAAAGCAATTCACCAGTGCATTTGCCTTTCATCCGGTTTCAGGTGCACGAAGCCTATTACTGCTCAAGAAAAATACCGACCTGCCTTTCTATTTCCTTCTCAGGCAGTATTTCCTTTTTAGGTGTTAAAAAAATATGACATATACATATATATATATATATACACACACATATGATCAATTCTTGATCTTCTCAGAGATGCAGTACTAAAGTATCAGTGCTTTAGATAATTTTCTATTGCATTTGCTATTTATGCTCATGCTTTGACAGCCTTACAGCCTAGAGCAGAAGCACTCATACAAGCCTCATGCAGGTTGTGAAGAGATATGGCTCCCCTCTCTTCACCTGGAATGCAGAAAACCTGGCACCAAAGGCTGGGTGGCAGGGGCTAATCTAGGATCATCCCTTGCCCTGCATACCCCTACTAAGGTAATTGTACCTTCTGCAAAAAGGTCACCATGATGCCAACCCTGCAATGCAAACCTATTATCAACACTACTTCAGAGAAAATCTTCTGAACTAGCAAGACAAGGCCAGAGGCAGCATAATAAGGAAAGTATGGGAAAAGGAACCAGTCAAAATTAACAAAACCAGAAGGAATAAACAAATTAATGTCTCAGTTAAACAGAGCACATATAGAAATATCCTTTGGATTATTGTTTTAAGCTGTATAATAAAAATCAAAATATACTTAGGCTCTGAATACACGCCAGAGAAATGTCAGTATTCAGAAATATATCAAATAAGCTGACAAAGTTCAAAACAAGAACTGATTATGAAGAAACAAGTCTGCAGTTTACAAAACACAATAGTACATATTTATCACAGAATCACCACCAAATAATGCAATAATTCATCTATTATAAAATATTCTGTTCTATTAAATAGAATATAAAATATTAAGCTACCAATGGACTCTCAGTCTCACCAATACAGTCCCATCAGATACTTGCTTACACTTTCTGCATCACTCACACATAAGAGGAGAGAGATATGTGGAAACTGCCTCTGAAGCTTTAGTAACATCTCTTTCCTGTACCTGCAGTATTGACAAAGCTCTAACACACTTTGTATTTAATGAGATCATTAATAAATTGACATTCCCAACTTAGCCTCAGCATTCTATTATGGGATTAAATATATCTCCTGCCCCTTTCTCCCATATTGATTGTACCCTGCACCCCAACATTGCCAAATCCAGCAAGTAGTGAGCCCTGCAGAATAAACTCTGCAGAGTCCCAAGAGATTTCCTAGCTTCTGAACAGATAAGCACAGACTCCCACAAACACTAAATCTCTACCAAATGTTTTCTTCTCACTCCTCCATCTCCAATCTCCTCTGGAGCTGCACCCACAGAAAGCTATAAATACATTAATATATTAAGGACAGGAAATGAGCTCTGGAGCCCTCAGCACAGGAAGGACATGGACCTGATGGAGCAGGTCCAGAGGAGGCCATGAAGATGATCAGGGGGCTGAAACACCTCTCCTATGAGGATAGGCTGAGGGAGATGGGATTGTTCAGCCTGGAGAAGGCTCCAGAGAGACCTTATAGCCAACTTCCAGCACCTGAAGGGAGTTTATTAAAAGACTGGAGAGGGCCTGTTTATAAAGGCCTGTAGTGAAAGGGCAAGGGGCAATAGTTTTAAATCACAGAATGTCAGGGGTTGGAAGGGACCTAGAAGATCATCTAGTCCAATCCCCCTGCCAGAGCAGGGTCACCAAGTCACAAAGAAACTTCCCTGACCAGGAATCGAACCCGGGCCATGGCAGTGAGAGCGCCGAATCATAACCACCAGACCACCTGCTGGTTCGTTTTTAGAAAGGAGTGGATTTAGATTAGAAATAAGGAAGAAGTTCTTTACCATGAGAGTGGTGGAGCACTGGAACAGGTTGCCCAGGGGGGTGTTTGAGGCCCCATACCTGGAGACTTTCAGGGTGGGGCTTGACAAGGCTCTGAGCAACCTGCTCTAGTTGAAGATGTCCCTGCTCTCAGCAGGGGGGTTGGACTAGATGAGCTCTAGAGATCCCTTTCAATCCAGGCATTTCTATATTCCTATGATTTCTAAGTGCTGAAGTGCTTTCTTCACTTTCAAGAACTTAATTTTCAAACATAATCACTGCTTTTTACTATCAATGTCAAATGTCTTAAAAGAAAAAGGGTTGTGGCTATTCAAAATTTCACAGAACCATTGATGTCAGCAACCATACACTCATAAAATACTATGCCTGGAGAATGCTTTGTTCTCTACACACTATACCTATATTTGTCTTGTTTGTTAGGCATTTTTAAAATGGAAGGTGCTGCTGTATAAATATGTCAGAAAGAATTTTGTTTTCCAACTAACAAACCTTCCTTCCCGATAACTTTGCAGGAAGTTGGGTTTTTTATAGTGGACATTTAGCAGCATTGTATGTTTACAATGCAAAGCAACTGAAGCTTTTCATTCTTCCCTACCGAGTTCCTAAAAAACCCACATGCACAAAAACATCTGAGGTTTGCAAGAACAAAAAAAAAAAAAACAGAATGCCAGTTTTGGGCGTAATGGATAAGCCAATTTGGTGCCATTTGGAAGACATAACCTAAAAAATACATCAAGCTGATCAATATGGCACAGAATTCTTTGTATCCCATGTGTAACAAAAACAGTACTATAGCAAAGCAATCATTTGCAAGTCACTCTGAAAATCAAAGCTTATCACTTAAAAACAAAGCTAATCTGAAATGAGAAACATGCTTTTAAAGGGAGTTTAAGCAGCAGCAGACTCAGTATTTTCAAGTATATGAAGTCTCCAGACTCAGTAGGAAAGAGATTTACTTTTTAATTCAGATACTTCACACCTTATATAGGCCTTCTTAAAATGCTTGAAGACCAGTGCTTGAATTTTCATGCTGATGGTACCTCAAGAAACTCCTAGTGATAGTGGCATTTCACATTCAGAAACAATGGCCAGCATTTTTAATAAGTGACTGACCATTTACTATGGATACCTTCAAACTTTCTTTCTGAGAGCACCAGCTTTCTGAGAAAACAGGCCTCTTTGTTTGTTTCATATTGGAGAACCTGCAAAAAAAAAAATTACTACTGCTTTTTAATCTTTTTAGCAAGTTCTCCACCAAATGCTCTGTCTTGGCAATTTTACTGAAAAACATACAGAACAGTCCCATGCCTTCCACATCTTCCAGGTGAAATAAAATGTTGGCCTCAACTAACTTCTAGCAAACATTCAGGCTTACCACCAGCATTGACATCCTTTTTAAGTAAGTCACAGAGAACTCCAGGTAATACTTGCATGATAACACTGCAAGATAGCACACAAATGTCACTACTAATCTATGCCAAGTATATTCAGAAATTGGTGGGGTATATTAGCTAGAAAGCATGAGCCAGCATGCCCTGCTTCTGCTATACTGAAGACCCACTGCTGATACCTTTCAGCAGGTACACGTAGGACCACCTGACTTTTTCAACATGCATGGAGGAAATAGAGAGTAAGATAGCTACTGGAAATACAAAACACAAAAACAGCATTTCAGAAGATGAAAAAAAATATTCTTTTTCTCCTTCCTGACTGCAGTTCTTGGTTCCTTAAGTTGCCTTTTTCTGAAAAGCTCTTTTGAAACTGCCAAGGCCAGGTAAACAAGACACCTTACCTGTAAAGAGTATCTTTCTTAGCATGTAATCACACAAAACACATAATCATGAACTTTAAGATACAGCCAAGGGAGAAATGTTGAAACAGTTAAGAGATACAGTTTCTGGTGGTCCTTCTTTGTGGCCTATATAACAGAGGAAGACTAGCAAGTGCCATGCTGTGTTGTGCAAAACACTACTAGTAGCACAAGCTATCCCTAACAACAAGTCAATAACCTTCAGGGCTTACTCCAGAGAATGCTCAGCCATGTTAATAGGATTCAGTTGACACTTCAAAAGACTGTCAGTTCATTTCTGAAAAGGCAAGTAAAATGATCTCTGTTTAAGACAGGTTTTTCTGCCCCTCTTAATACCAAGAGATGATAGTCATGTTTCACAAAGAAACTGCATTGCAGCTAAGCATCTCCATAAATGCAGCAAGCTCTATTTCTCCTTTAATTACATGTAACAGCTAGAGAATGGACTTCACTTGCCAACATTGGGCAAAGTAACAATCACAAAATGAACTTAAAGATCAGCTTGCGCTCACTCCCAAGCCATAAAATACATAAATAAGAATCTGAGATGAAAGTACAAAGTCACAAGAGCCATTGAACAGTTTCTCCATGTGAAGGACTACAATTTCCATGTGGGTGCAGAAACACTAGTCTCTTGCAGTCAGCTTGCAGATGTAGCAGTAGTGCACAGGAAAAAGATGGATGTATCATGTAATTTAGGTTTAAAACAATATAATTTTACTTTAAATGGGTATCTTAAATTATAGGGTCTGTGATGAAAAAAAAAAAAATCCTACAGAATCTGAATTAACATTTCAGTCCCTCAGCTATTATCAATTGTGCAAAAGTGAAAACAGCCAGTGAGGTTATAGGGCTGTAGTGTTGACTGTAATTTTGTTTCTGCTTCACAGTAATGTTCTGTGATTTAGCTGAAAAAGAAACCCAGATCTTTTTTATTTCTAAAGAGAAAAGAAACTTTATGAGTTTTAAATATCTGAATCGGCATTTCAGAGAGGGAAGGACAGTCGGCAAACTGCTGTCTCCCGGGAGATTGAAGCTACTCACCTTTCCTTGACTTGGTCACTGCCAGTTGGTGAGAAGCTGGAACATGTGGTAGATCTCCCTCTGTACTCTGGATCTATTGGGAAGAGGAGATGCATATTTTGTCAGGCCAAATGGAATATGTTCCTGTGATTCAGAATGCTCAAGCTGTATATACTACAAATGCAAGGTTGTTTTGGGTTTTTTTTTTTGTCCAGACCAACAGCCTATGACTGAGGGAGCAAATCTTATCTTATTGAACCAACATATTATTTTATCAAGTACTCAGTAATGCTTCTGTAGAAGAACAGAGATCTATAGGATAGTACCTCCCACCCATAGCACAGGGCTCCCCTCTCAGTTACATTCATGCAAAAAGACCTGGAAATCACATCCTGTGACAACACTCAGAGTTCTCAGTTCCCCTTTGACAAAAGACTAAAATAACTGTGTGAAAGCACCTTTGACCATCTTTACACTACTGTCTTTTCCATTCAGCCCTCTTGGCCTCTCATTTGAACATAAAAAACCAAGCAAAATACATGTAGAAAATTATATCAAGAGCCAGAACCTAAGGATTGTCATCTGCTGCCCTACCAACTACTTCCCACAAGCCATCAATCCTCCAATAGGAGCCATAACCTGTCAAGAGTCTACCCCAGACTTCACCATTACACTACCTGTGGAAATACTTCTTGTATCCTCCAGTACAAAAAAAAGGAAGATAACATGTTCAGAGCAATGAAGATTTCAACTGGGAAACGTAAAACTGCATGAAAATTAATCCTATTATTTAACCATTTTGGAAACACAGACTTATTAAGAATGCAGTTGTCAGACAATCATTCAAATTGAAAGAATATGCCTAAAATTGTTAACAGGGAGGTCTTTCTTTAGTTCAAACCCTAGAAAATGTTTTCTCTGTTGTATGCTCTGGAAAGAAATCCTAATTATTCAAATCCAAGTCTATATGTACAAAACTCTCAATCCAACTACCTGCAAGCCTTCCCTCTAACATGATGCCTACCTAATTTCAAAATTACCAAGCAATGAAATTTTCATTTCCAGCTTTGATTAAATTTAAATGTTAAGATCAGGATACTAATGGTTTAGCCAAATTAGTATTTGGCTAAAGAAGTGGCTATACTTGCAATGGTATAATTTGTGTAGAAGTCACACTGGTACATCTTCTCAGTTACAAGGGTTTTGAAAAGTACTTGGCCTACACTTTTCACCATTACTAAGTGAACAGCATTACTCTTGCACAGTAAATCAAGAAGCTTCTGTTCCTTTAGCACATGAAGGTCATACAAAAGGGATATATTATTTTGTCCAAATGCAGAGGAACATGTAAGAGGCTCACCATTCAAGTTTGGGAAAAATTTTTTTAAATTTAAAAG
>JAOEGS010016744.1:0-17173 GCA_025447755.1 Corythornis vintsioides | reverse complement strand
GGAAAAATTTTTTTAAATTTAAAAGTAAAAAATAATAATTAAAAAAAAAAAAAAAAGAACAGCAAGTAATCTTACAGGCCCTTTGATCAGACTGACCTTCCAAGCAAGGCGTCTTGATTCTCTCAAATCTCCCAGTTTCCGATGCAGTCGGAAAAAAATTTGCAGTCTCCCAACGGCTAAGCTTCTTGCCATCTAAATACCCTCCACCTCTGTCCTTGTCTGGGAGACAGAATCCTGGCCACGTCTGCAGCACACCTCGGCTGCCCAAGCGCCCAGGAGAGCTCCCCTGTCGTCCCTTCGGCCAACAACCACGCTGGTAAACGACCTTCGGGACTGTAACTGGCCACCTCGGGAGAGGGCGTCTGGGGGAAATCCTGCCCTGACTCACTCCCGCACTAGCTATCTGCACAGCCACAGACTTCCGAAGCCTTCTCAAGCCTCAAAGGCATTTGTAAGCATGGAAAGAGCTTCCTTGATAGATCTGTCATCTTTCTTATGCTAACTAATGTTCTTCAAGCCAAGCTGGGAAAATGGGCGTGAGGAGCTATTCCACTGTTTCTAATACAGTTCATTGTTCATTATACCCTGCTTAGAGACATACAAAAATCAAATTATGCTGCCAGGTGCCAGGTATTGTTCTAAAGTTTCTTCAGCAAAAACAGATCCCTCCCTCCCAGGAATCTGTAGGCAGTTGTATGTACATAGTATATTGCATAAACAAAAATTCACCACAATCCCGTCCCACGTCTCATGTCATCTTGCCAAAACAGCTGTGTTTATGCCCTGGCATCATTGCAGAGTGTATCAACAAAAACTTTGCAAATGCATCACAGTCAGCTTGTGCAGAATTCAGCAAGTCATCTTCATACCATAACCCTTTACATGCCAAGGAATGGAGTTTTCCTTTGGAGTGCATATACATACATACATACATACATATATATATATATAAAAGTAATGTAAACTTTGCCCAAGAGTACCAAAAAATGGATTTCTCCTCTGGGATATGTAGAAAAATGCATCACCACTCCTCAGATACCTTCCATTGTGCCAATGCAAACATCTGTGCAGCTACACAACAAACTGAATCAAGAAAATTATCCAGATGAGAACTAACTAAGCCAGGAAAAATAAATCAAAATACACTGGGTTTCTTTTTCCTCTCTCAGCTGGACTGGTCCTTTATTCTGGTTCAGTAAATGGCCACAAAACATGTAGGTGAGGACACACAAGTAGCAGGAACTACAAGAGGCCGGATAACCTTTTTCTATTTAATAAATACCTTCAACTACAACATTAGTTGATCTAGAAGAGCTTGAAATGACAACACTAT
This sequence comes from Corythornis vintsioides, assembly GCA_025447755.1. Classification (NCBI taxonomy): domain Eukaryota; kingdom Metazoa; phylum Chordata; class Aves; order Coraciiformes; family Alcedinidae; genus Corythornis; species Corythornis vintsioides. Next base: position 15,840 of record JAOEGS010016744.1, on the reverse strand, counting down.
ACACACTATCTACTAAATCATCACTTCATCATTCATTGTAAAACTCTGGGGGTTTTCTGCTCACTTTCTTCACTCATTTCACCAATGAAATCACAATTTTTCATTTTACAGTTCTATTTCACACAGACAAAAAAGCTAACTGCCAACCTGTTAATAAGAGCCACTCTGAAACGTGTGCAAAAAAAAAAAATTCTACTAATTTGACAGCTCTTACATTTCAAGGTGTGAGTCTCTGCAAAAAAATGCATTCTTGAATTTGTAGGCTGCACATTTTCTAGACTAATAAACAAAGCACTTAGAGGAATGTGGGAATTAAAATCCTTATCAGTCAAAAAAACAGATACAAGCAGTTATGAAAACAGTAAAAGGCGACTAGCACAGAATTTGTAACTACACCATTGCCAAAGGCACATCAAACAGCAATTTTCAGTGTGCTAATTTCCAGAGAACAAATCAACATTCAATAGGTTGCCATCGAAACAAAAAGTTGCACAATATGAGCACCTCACCCTAAATGATTGCCACTTTCCCTCTCATGCAACAACACTCTTGCTCCATCCACAAATTTATCTTCAATATGAATCAATAAACTGAATTTACTTTTAGACAACAAAAATAATTACTTACAGTTAGCAATTTAAGCAAAGTAAAAATTTTCAACCAAGCTACTAGCTGTTATGCTAGTGATTCCAACTATCCGAGCTCAATGAAAAAAAAAAGAATGAGAACTTTCCTTCTGATTCTCAGGAACAGCATCAGCAGTAAGTTATTTCACTAAGGGGATCAATCAGAGCAGCCTACTGAGAGAGAGTGACAACTGTCCTATCACTCAGACTGTTTTAAGTCTTCCTGGAGAAAATACTGTCAACTACACAGAAGGCAGACAGCAAGTTATGTAAACTGTATGCAAAAACAAATATATCTCCACTTACCTCCTCCATCTCAAAGGAGTCCTTCTGCTGCAGCATTAAATTAATTATGGAGGGGTTTGCGAGGGGAGCGCAGGTGTCTCTACTTGGCGATGCTGTGGGCAGCCTTTGCGTCGGGGCGCTGCTGTTGGATGTACTGGAACTGCTGCTGAGGCTTGGTGAGTCCAAAAGATCAGATTCTTCACACAGTCTATCCTGGGTACTTGCCGTCCTGCTGCTTTGCACATCTGCTGAAGGCACTGCACCCTCTTGCTTATCTTCAGTCCAGGAGGGAAGGTTTGCAGTTCTATGTGTGTCTGCAGCATTTGTCTGATAGATACCAGCTATCTCCTCCTTTACAGTAGCCAAAAAAGAGGGAGAGTCTTTCTTTTTAAAGTATTTTGGTGATTTAGATTCATTTTTAACATCGTTTTCCTCACTCTCTAGTTCAGCTGGACTTTTCCCTTTTTCAACAGGTGAAGGACTTGAGCAGCCACTACCATCAGCTTGCTGGGTGCTGCACAGATTGAGCTTTGACAGGGTCTTCATTAACCGGCTGGCTGTATTGCTGCGATTTAAAGGGGGAGGGCTGGATGCCTCTTTACTGGAAGACACTGAATTCATACTACCAATTTTCTGCAAAGGCGTCCCAGACACTTGAGAATACAAAGAAGAAAAAGCATTGGCCACAGTAGTAAGCACTTCAATCTGGCGAAAACGACCTGCACAAGAATGGAACATAAGGCAGAGTTTACACGGATGTTCATGATCATCACATCCCAGACCTGCTGATCCATCTCTGCACTGGTTTTAATTCTTAGAAGCAGCTCTTCCTTCGTATCTGAAGGGGGAACTTCCATCATAAACTGTGCCCACCCCAGTTTCCCAAATCTCCTCCTACTTAACCCAAAGGTTGACTGAACACTGCCCATTACTGTAATGTGAAAGTAGTATCACACCGTTTGAAAAAATGGAAAAGCTTTTGCAAGAATCTTTACTAAATGCACAATAACAGAAAGTTTGCACAGAGTAAAAAGGGACACAGGTTTGCAAGTTATTAAGTGATTGGAAGAAAAGAGTTACTCACATTGCTCTCTCAGTCTACAAGAGGACATTACAGCTATGCCCTCATTTCAGAAACGCTCATTACTGACCTAACAAAGCTTCTCTCCAAGTCAATAGAAATACTGGCCCAGATTTCAGCAATGACAGAAGTAGGTTGCTGAAAATCCCACCCAGATACTGAAGAACATAAGAAACAGATACTGCTATTTGTTTCAGTGCTTTAAAGCTACAGCAGAAGACAAGTTTAGGAGTGAGAGCCTGGAATGATACAGATCAGAAGGCAGTGTAGTGCACAGGATGTAGCATTCATTTCCTCCCCCCACTATAAACCCCCTCCCTTCACCCAAAGCTGTACAATACTGATGGTCACCTCTTGCCATATTTAAGACCAAGCAAGAGTTTTATTATGATTTCTGAATGGAATTTGGCCTTTACTCTCTAAAGGGGCGTTGCCAGAATATTAGATATACACCTTCTTTTGGGCTTGTGTACATAGTTCAAAAACTTAAAAATAAACTTTGCTTTAAAAATGTACTTACTTGTTAAAGCAAAATTTGGATTTTCCACTTCCATGCGCTGTATTTGGGCATTCAAAAACACTTTAATATCTATTCCTCTGGCAAATGATGATGAATTAAAAAATCTTGCTGGAATTTTTGAAGCAATATCTGGTTCATCTCTTCCAAACCCAAGGTTATAAAGCACTTCTTCAGGATCTTCCTCATAGAGCTCCAGTAATTCAGAAACACTAGACAAATGAAAAGATGTTTACAAGCTGCTTGCCTCCATTTAAGACACAGTCCCTTCTGTCCAACTGCTAACTCAGCCTGATAGCCAGCCTGGTCTGTTCAACTTTTGACTCCTACAGTTCAGTCTACTTCAATAAATAATTGCAAAAGTCTCTGCATTTGAAGTTTTGGTTCCTATCACTAGGGCCATTGGCCCAGACACATCTCAGATCCAATGCTGTAATTTATAAAGTCAGCCCTTCTTCCGCAGAGCTCTTATTTTAAAACGTTGTTAAAATTTCAGACATTTCTAACATTTAGACTCATTTGATAGTATTTATTGCAAACCACAACTGAAAACAAACAGTTTTTCAAGCAATCAAATGAAAATTCCCTTCTCAGCTACTAAATGCAACAATGCACATAAATCAAGCCAAGTCTATTTAACTGAGGAACAGAAGTACTAAGTTTTGCCAGCAAAATGAAGCCAAATTCCACTGAACTGTGCCATGACCTTCAAAGCATAGTACTCTTTTTACCTTGAAACAGTTGCACTGCTTTTTCCAGACCCGGAGGAATTCATACTTCTCCCTTTCTGGTGGAACTGCAGCCTCCTCTCCTTTGCCAGCACACCATTGCTGTCAACACAAACAGAGAAGCCCCCTGTGATAAACTCCTTTCATTCAGGAACTTGATTTTGTTTTGGAGGAGAACAAAGCCTCCAGCACTGCTGCTGAATTTCTCTTCCCCCTTCAGTGTTATCTGGTTTGTATTAGCCATGTCATTTACTGAAATACAGTAACAGAAGTGAACCCTGGGATGCCTCAGTAAAAAGGTACATAGACAGTAAGAATTTGAAGTCAAGTGCAAACTGAGAAAACAAATCCCTGATGTCCCCTTGATGCCCCACCCTCCCTGTTACCATCCTCCTCCAACAAGGAAGCCCAGCCTTGGGTGAACTGCCCTGATCTGCCTTTTCCTGTCTTCCCCGTGCCACTGCCTCCTCCAGCAGGACCATCTGGCAGGGCCACCACCTCTCCATGCCTTGGGTACTCAGTTCCCTCTCAACCCCTGCCACCAGTAACACAAGGCTGTGAGCTGCCTCAGAGGTGGCCAGGGAAGCTGAACAGGTTCCAGGCTGGAGGAAATGGAGAAAGACAAGCTCCAACCCAGGCTACCAGCCAGTTTCTTTCCCAATCGCAAAGTATTTCCTCCCTGCATCTCAACAAGCTGCCTCAACATTAGGGAGTACCTTAGGCTCAAACATACCATTACTGACAATCTCCCTGAGGAAAAAACCTTACCAGAGTGAATTTTACTGTACAACATATACAACAGAACCATCACCGAAGGTTCACCTAAAGGCACATGTACATAGCCTGGCTCAGGAGGAGTAGTGAGGATGCTGCCCACATAGAATGTGCTAGCATTTGCTGAAGTCAAAACGGGGTTTTAGTTTCAGTACATTTTATTTAGAAGCTCTCCCTGGAAACAAGGACATCTCTCAGTCTTTTTTCCCCAACTCCCAAAAGATGTTTGCTCTGAAAGATAAGACTAATTTGACCTTGAAATTTCTGAAATGGGATCAGTGAGGCAAAGAAAGTAAATCATACTAAGTTACTTAGATTTGTCATTTCTCTGTTTGCCCCCTGCTAGCCCAAAATCTGTTAGGTCTGCTAGAACAATCAAAATCTGAATTTTTTTCCTGCATCTCCTAACAACTGTTTCTGTGTTATTTGGATCTTTTCCTTCACTGTCACATAAATAGACATGACCAGAAGAGCTTTAGTGCTGAAGTAGCCTCCACAACTTCCACTGCTCCCTCTCCCTCCCACCCTTCAGTACAAATATTTCTCTGAAGTAAACAAACAAATCAAATGTTTACCATGTTTCCATTTGGGTTTCACTCCGTAGATGATTAGCTGTAGGGAAACAAGAAGTTACACACAGACATCTTAAGAATTACATTTCCCACAGCCAGTATGAAAAAGCGGGCAGTGAGCACATTTACCAACACTGCCACATAAGCCAGATTTTTCTCTACCTATATAAATGTGATTGTCAAAGGCTTTAGTATATGGCTGATATAAAGATGATCTGGTTTATTCAGGCTTTGTTTAAAACAGTCTCACATGGGTACGTATTTACATACTGTCATTAATCATGTTAACTCAAAATTTAACATGTGGTAAGCTAGTAATTGTTATATAAACCATTTATTGCTTTGCAATTGAAGACATGATTACCAGCTGCAGGGCTGTTCTGAGACAGGAAAGGGAAAAGGAGAAGCAGGGATATGAGGGATTGCTCCAGTAGAGAAAGGACATAAAAAAAGGCAGCTGGCACAACAGCCAGGTACATTTGTTAGTCTTTTCAGCAGCACAGACCACACTCAAAGTGAGGTAGAACCCTGGCTGCCTGAGCTGTGTAATACATGGACAACAGCCAGGTGAAGCTGCAGTGCTGATGGGACTAGTGGCCACACCTGGGAGTCGGGAGGTCAACTGCCAGGTAGCAAGTGCCTTCTGCAGCTGGATCCACCCAGCTCCACATGGGAACATCCCAGGCAGCATTATTCTTTCAGAAAATCAACACCCTTTCAAGTCAGAAAGCTGAGCCTCAGCTTCATGGGTTCCCCAAAGAGGCAACTCAACATTGACAAATTGGCTCCAGGAGACAGGCAAGGAGTGTGCGTATGTTCCAGTATACCCCATAACCAGCTTCAAAAAGAACAAAGTGATGTCAAACACCATGTCAGGAAAAACCTGCATCTTGACTCCCTGTGCCATCAGGGTATGGTCAGCAGCTGAGAGCCCCACATGGAAGCCTCACAACCTCTTATTTTCAGAGGCATCACGTAAAAAACTTAAATGTACACAAAACACAGATGTCACAGCTTTGCTTTTAACATTCTTGCTTATAATATGTAAGCCTATCTCTATGGATTAGCTGGTGATTATTAGCTGGTCCCAGCCCAATGACTTGTGTGCCATTCGCACAGTGCTCAGGCTTGTATCTCGATGTAGTCAGCTGGGGACACACAAGGGCAAGCCATTCACACCAGCCTCAAAGGGGCTGCCTGTCCAACAGTGCACACAGCACTGCTCCAAGCAGCTCTGTTGTCCCTTTGTTCTCGGATAGGAAGCAAAGCCCAACAGAAGCACTCATGTCTTTACTCAGGAAAATCTACCAGCAATACTGGTATTTGGACTTCTATGCAAAAAAAACACAGCCTTCTACTTAAATAATGGTGAAGACTCAAAAAAACCCAGAAATCCTTGGGAAGGATAAGGGGGAAAGAAATTGAAAGGAAAGAAGTGACATGTTCATAAAGTACTAACTCATGTATTCCTGGGCATATGCTCAGAGTTTAGATGATTGTTATAGAGAAAATTTGCCTGCAGTACACAGATCTCACAGGAAATCTAATAAGAGGAAAAGACTCAGAAAAAAAAAAAATCCTATTTAATCTATTGCAGTAAGGGACTCATGTACTGTTCTCCCTCATTATCAGATCAAGGTTATTATCAGATCAACAGTTTTCCTTAGAAGTCTTGAATTCTTAAAAATAAAGATATATCCTTCCTCCAGGCCCTGTCCCACTACTTTGACACCACTGGCAAGACTGCTATGGAAAAAGGGTCTTTCTACTATACAAGTTCTGTCACTTTGAAAAAGCTGTAGTTCAAAAAGTGTTATATCCTAAATGGGGGGAGTCTTTTTTTTTTTTGTTTTGTTTTGTTTTTTTTTTTACACTGAAAGCAGTTGCATTGTTTTATATCCCCTATCCTGCAAGACAACCTCACGACCTGGTTTGTGAAACCATTGTTTGCTGCTTTATTTCAAGATGCTGCTGTTAGAACAGGATCCACAGTGCTTCTGTTTGTTTGCTTATGGACATCTCTAACCCATGATCAACACAGAGACTAAAAGTCTTTCTCTACAGAGTCCACCATCAACAGTCACATCTCCTTCCCCTTAAAATAGGGAAGAGAAAGAAAAGTCAAGCAGCTCTCAACAGCAAAATGTACATCGTAGCTGATCCAAACTACTTAGCTTTGGTGCTTTTCATTTTTAAAGGCACTTAGCTCTTAATGAGTTTGCCTCTTGGCTGACAGAATTTCTTTCCTCCCTTCAAAAGCCCACACATGCCACTCCCAAGGGATTCAGTGGAAGTGGAGCATGCACAGCTGCCAAGAGTAACCCATGGACAAGAAGAACAAATAGGAGAAACCACTTTTTCACAGCCCTAGTTAGTGCTCCAAGCTGTGCTGCCACTCTGGGCATTAAAATGAGAAGGCAATCACAAATTCAGGGCTGCCTCTGACCTTCAGGCTAGACCAGAATGTTTAACACTAGCAGTAGTCTAATAAATGCAAAAAGCTAATCTTCCTGCATTTAGTATGTGCTTCATGCTGGCTTTGTAGACAGCTTTATCAACGGCATTTGACCAGAAGGAAAATGCTGTCTTTCAAAATATAAATCAGGTGACTGAACATTTTTATTTTTTTCCCCCTAGAAAAACAGTCATAATGCTGCCACACCCACCTTCAGCTCCCAGGGATAAGTCATCTTCAAAACTTCCTCCATTTTTCACCAGCATGCCTGAAAATGTACAGTTAGCAGTTCAACAACTAGAATGCTGCAGCGTTTTCTTTCCAACAAATTAACTAAAGATATTAACAAGACATTTCAGGTGATAAAACAGGATATAACCAGACTATATTTACAATTCCTGCATTAGTCATACAGTAAAAACACACTAAGAAGTGAGAAGTTACATTTGAGAATGTAGGAAAATTATTTTGAAAGAGACCAACTAAAACACTGCTTTAGTGTTGTGCTCAGAAACATTCAACCTGCAACCAAATTAATTACCAGTGGGAGCCTGGAAATACCACCCAACATATATGTGCCTTCTGCTGCTACACTACCTATCTTCCAGACATCTTACCATGGGGATTCAGAGTCTGAGTCCAGCTTAGGCATTCCCCTCTCTCTCCTTGGACCAGATTAAGAGCTGAAGTGAAGACTCCAGACACAGCGAGTAATTCCTCTGCACCCTGTCACTACCTGCACGTCCTCACTGTACTTTGAACTTCAGTATTCAGACATGAACAGATAGTAAAATTTTTAGGTGTGGCAACCAGAATTATTAGAGACTGCTTAATGCTCACCAGCTCAGAGAGTAAATTATAACCAGCCTGTTCTGCATATTTGGGGGATTTTTAGGGCTCACTAAACTCTCCAGAAAGACTTATTCAAGATCTTTTCCCCTTTCTCCAGTTTCTCAGGCACAATTGCTTCAACAGTGTAAATAACTCAGCAACACTGACTAGGCTGTTGTTTGTCTCTGCTAAAGAGCCAAGGTCTCAGGTGAATGTCCACGAAAGCACAGTTCCCAGCTAAATATTATTTCAGTAGGTAAAGACTTTACTTACCCTTCAACAGAGAATTGCTTTGCTCATCCAGGGAGGCTCCCAGAGGTGTTCTGAAAACATAGAAGAGATTAATTCTACTTTAAAAACTTGCTGCTTCATGTCCTTCCTTACAGTGTATAATAAGTTTGTGATAGCAGCAGTTGTCCCTCCCTCCACCCCCAGAAAGCACAAACATCTGAGGACTGGCAATAACTTCCTAAACAGTCCCCAGCCCTCTGAACAAACATGCCTTGTAGGGAGAAACAACAAAACAGGTTAATAATAACTGCAATGCTCAAACACCAGCCAGTGGCAAAGCATCAGGGTCAGCAGACCTCTGTCGAGGAAAATAATGGGCTTGTCAGCAAAACACCCAGAAAAAATGAGCATGGGTTGTCAAACAGACTAATTGAATCTCATTGATGTGACAAAGACTGTTGCCATTTTTCTACACATTTAAAACTTCTTGGAAAGAGGGGTAAAAAGATATATTTGGTGATTGGGTACAAAATAAAAATCTTAACAACTGTGTTAGCTATCACTTGCCAGTTCTCATACTTCACAGACTCTTCACATTGGCTCTTATTTGGATGATCCCTCCAAATGCTGTTCCCTGAAGGACAGGGATTTGCTGAACCTCACAGTGCCTGAAAGGATCAATAGAAACCACAAAAATGACAGGTCCAGTCCTCCTCCAGGTTCACACAACACTTATTAACACTGACTGGATGTTTCCACATCTTCTCTCTGAGACACGTTTAACCAAAGGCCTGTTATGTAGTCAGTATTAAGTAGGGCAGTATTAACTTCCAAAGCGCAAAACAATTTCATAAATATAATAGTCATAAAGAAGGGGAAAGCAGATAATTTATGAGTTTATATTATGTATGTTTAATTTAGGTTTTTAATTAGACAAACATATAAACCTGTCCAAAGACTTGAAAGTAAACAGGGCTCTGATACAGTATTTGTTCTGGTGCCATGGCCAAATTAAGCAAGGAAAGTTTGCATCTGCTTTCTAACAGACCTTACACTTCACGACCTTATTTTTCTTTCCCCTCTGAAAGGAGTTCACTCTTTCCACATATAGCCTGCTGATAGGAGCAAGTTCAGTTCAGCGTGCCTTTTGCAAAGCAAAGCAAAGCCCCGCCACAGTGAGAAGCCAAGGCAAACGGCCAGAGCACACAGGTGCACGAGGGTGTTTCGGGTGACAGGACAGACTGATGAGGCTCAGATCTCCTGGGCTGCTGCGTGTCTGTCCTGTTAGGGTTTCAAAAACTTAGGGCACATTGTCTAAACCAGTCACGCTACAACAAGCCTTATGTTCTGAGGTAATAACTATGCTGGTTGTTTACTCTCTGGCTTTGATGGGTGCACTCACATCTTCTCTCTCTCCTTCTGTGCTAATTCCACCTTTTCCATGCAGAAACTTGCTGGCAGTGACTTTGACAGACAAGGTCAGTGCTGCCCACACTGTCTGGCAGAAAACAGTAAAAGCAATGACCAAAGCTGGCATTTTAATTTCAGAAATCAAGTCCATTACCTCTACAGCATGCTAGCAGCTACCAGAAAAGCAGCCTGGTCAAACACCCATCTGCTGTCCTGTTTGCCCCTGCTGCACACAGTCACAGCTGCATTATACCACTGCCTTTGGAAAACTTGCATTTAAGAACAAAACACAAGTTTAAATAAAGGAGATGTATCCACAGAAAAATCCTCTTGGACAACAGTGCTTTCCTTTCTGTGACGGGCTGCTTTTCACCAGCAATGCCCACAAGTCATCCTGGCCAGCTCTGCCTCTTAGTAGCCCCTGTGCATTCAGGAAGACTAGGGCTGAGGAACCCTTCCACTTGCTTGGACCTCAGGACAAGATCTCCCTGCTGAAGGCACATCACAGCAGGTCCCCAGCACCTCCCAGTGGCCTTTGCATAATGGCCAGAGAGCAGTGGCACAGAGAGGCGAACAGCAACTGGAGGACAGCCAGAGCAAAGAGCAAGCAAGCAGGTGTGTGTCTGGATCAAAGGATCCTACAGTTTTCCATTTGCATTCACTCATTTACTATTGCCTTTCGACATATGTGGCAATAGCTCCTCTTAATATCTGTCTACAAAGAAATGAATGAACTCTCAATGCCCACTTTTCCATTGGATGTAGGTACTGAGCAGGTAAGAGGATCACATGCAGCCTCAAGGCTTCCTCTCATCCCAAAGGTTGTTTGCTCAGCTACCAGTTGTGGTAGGGTGGTCTTCAGGAACAGGACAAGGGTTTTGCATAGCGTGCTGTGAAAGTGTTTAAACCACAACTTTTAAAGACCTAATTAGGCAGGAGCAATGTTTATTTTAAACTTGAAGCAAAAAATCTCTTTTTTCTGAGGCATTTCAAGAACTCGCTTCCTGCATATCTACAGAAGATGGCTCCTAAATACCTCCTGCATCCCCTGTATGACTGAGAGCTTAAATATACTGAACTGATATAATACATCATTAACAAAGCAAACAAAAATGTCTTCATTTCTGACAGTATAGTACAAACAACTGCATTTTTTGTCTTATCTTTGCCAGAGTTAAAACAGAAAACCTTTATTATTATTCCAAAATGGCTTTCAAAATACTAAGGAGCGAACAAGAGATGACTTTCTCAAAGGTATGCCATTCCCATGAATGAACCAGAAACTTTGGGTAACATCTGACATTTCTTAAACCACCATAATCTTACCACAGTGTGAAATATGCTTGCTTGCCCCCACACACCTTTTGTTTTGTTATTTTTTGTTTGTTTAAATAAAAAAATATGTGTCTACCATTAAATAATCAAGCTAGCATGGTTCATTAGGAACCCTCCTCTCTTCTCCAAAGCAGATGTGAAACAGAGATGTCAAGTAACAAGAGCCCCAGACCACTAACACAAATACAAAGGTCAGCTAGCAATTCTTTGTATCCATATTATAACAGTCGATGCTTTTGGAAACAAGGAATAATTTTTTTTAAGCAGATCTATTTATGCAGTGGGTTGATAATGTTTTTTTGTGCTAATTGCCAACTCGTACCAGAAAATGAGCTTCTAAAAGTGATTTTCTTCTGATGTATATTTCACAAAATCTTACAGAAACTAAAGCAAAATGAGGACTGCTCTTAGAAAGCAGGTAACAGAGAAAACAAAGTGTTTTAGCAACTGAATGTTCATTTGTAGCAATGGCTGTATTTTTGTGACTGAGTTAACTTGTAAGAACAAGGCTGTGTGACGGACCAGAAATAGAAGCTCAGTCTGTGCATGCTGCCTGCACTCTGTAGCAGTCAAAGCTCCACAGCAAAACCAGTGTTATTTTGTTTAATTTGCAGGGAGGACAACAATGGTAAATTTCAAAACTGTAGTTTTTAAGTATTCTTTTATAACAAGATACTATGATACCTGTAGAGCTATTCTGTCATCTGTTAATGCTGTCCTCTTTTCCTGTATTTTTAAGAGACAATCAAATCAGTTTGGGGTTTCTATACATAAAGTCACTTTACAACAGTGCAAGTTGACTAATCACTGTATTGCACATACTAGCTACTGTTCACATCTATATTAAAAAAAAAACCCCACACATAAAAAAACCCAAAACAAACCAAAATAAACAACAGAAAAAAACCCAACAAAACACCAAAACCATCCTGCAGTTTTAAAATTTAAAACAAGGGACTGTGCACAGCTTCAGGCAGCTGGGATCACACCTCAGATACAAATCGTATCTCTGCACATTAGGCTAAAGCTGCTCTGAACAGTGTGATTTAAGAGATCTTTAAAAATACATAAATTTTACCTTTCTGAAGAAAGTCTAAGATTCTTCCAAAAATATTTACAAAAGTAAACTACAAGACTTCTGTGGAAGGGCCACTATGGGTTTCTCAAACATCCATTAAATTTGCATCTCTGTATTAGCAAAAGCCTAAAATCATGCTCTATTTCCTTATGTGTAAGATATGCAAAATAGAGTGTAAAATAAGGTAACGTGTTTTGGGAATCAACTACCAAAGCTGCAAACACATTCCACAGGAGTGTTTGGTGTCAGCTTTAACAACAATTACCAGAGCACAGGAATAAAGCTGAAAGCTTTGTGTTATTACTCAAGAGTTGTGACCATCTATTAGATATCCACATTGTTGGTTTGCAGTCCAGTGCTCTTCCTTAAGTTCTGTACAGAAATGGTAAGGATCACAGGGCCAGGGAAGGTTCTAGACAGAAATTCTGGATACGGAGAGAAGTGGCTCTGCAGCAGGAAGAATTTCTCCCTCAGAGGCCTCTTCCCCCTCTACTCTTCCATTTTTTGTCCTCCTTACTCAAAAAATACTTCAAATAAAGTATGGAATTCATAACACTTATCTTTTAAGGATATATTTTTAGACCATCAGGATACTGGATTTCAAGTGAAGTCAGAAAAATCTCCCATTCTGGCATTCTGTAACAACTGCCTGTCACGTCTACAGTATGATTTCAAGCATCTAGCTTTCAACATCTCCTTCAAGGTACTGTCTGGAACAATCTGAAGAAAACTATACAGAGGACCCTGTAGCTATAAAGCAACCCACACTTCAGTTACAGAAGTAAATTCAGTCAACTGCTTGCTGGATCAAAAGATCACAAAGGCACAGCTAATCTCAGTGGTAAATTTTCATCTTAACATAGCTGCTTTCAGAAAGATAAAGAAACCAGAACTATCAAGTATGGGAGTTTTTGAAATGTCATTGTTAGCTACTGGAAAGCTAACTGTTAGCTTGTCCCCATCAACTCTGACTCCCAAGTGCTGCTAGGATTGAATGGAGAAAATCACAGCTGCTACTGGAACATGGCATTTATGCTTTAATGTGACCGAGGATGAAGAAAAAATAATGCCATCATCCTTTCTCCTCCAAACACCATGAAAGTATTTTGTAACAGCAACAAAAATATGGAATATATATACCACATCTCAAGTTAAGGATAGCAGAACATTGAAAGAGACTTGGATAAACCAAGTTAACATCAACTGTGCTATCACTCCTAAAGAACCCTAAGCACAGCAGCCATCACCATGGAAGCACCATTTCTTTAAATCCACAGCAAAACACTGGCAAGGCAACTGGGAAAGCTTTAAACTGGAGCCCCTCAGTGAGAAACAGCAGCCTTCAGAACAATACTGCTTCCTTACCATCAACAACGTTCTTCCCTCAGCAGCTGAACGTCTTCAGCCTCGTTAATGAGATATCATGGAGACAAAAGGTGCCAAAAGGCAGCACTTCTCTAGCTATACGTACATGAGCTACCTCCCTTGTAACCACCACAATAACGGAAGGTCCTGACACTCAAGGAAGGCTCCCGAGAGTGCCAATACCAAACACCGCTCAGGAGCACAGAGATGCCTGTGCTAACCCACAGAAAAGGATGTCGACGAAATGTCCTCCCCTCTGCGACGCAGGAACCGCCCGGCCCGACACCCCATGGGGGCGACCACAGGGCCGCGGGCTCCAGCCCCGCATCAGCGGCGACCCGCGGGCAGCAGCCGGAGTGGGAGCCGGAGCGGGGTGGCAAGGGCAGGAACGGCGGGAACACCCACCTGCAGTCCTTCAGCCATATCGCAATCTTCTCGTTAGGAACGCTGTGGCCTTAAGAATAAAAGCAGGAGAGAAAAGCTGACAGTCAGTCACAGTCCACGGCGGCCCCCGACGACTCCCCCCGCTGCTGGCCCGCGGGCTGCCGACCCGGCCCCGCCGTTCCCCCTGGCACCGACCTGCTTCTGCGGCCAGCGACAGCTCGCTGCCTGGGACGACATCATCCTCCTCCTCTTCCTCCTCCTCTTCTTCCTCCTCCTCGCCGCGGGCCAGCGTCGCTACTACCGAGAAATCCTCCGCGTCCGATGCCTGCCAGGAGTCCCGGCTCTTGGCCCAGGCCTTCCTCTTCTGGGTCGCCCCTTGCCACTCCTCCGCCGCCGAGGGCTCCTCCATCAGGACGGCGGTGCCGGCGGGTCTTTACACCGGGAGGCGAATGTCGGAGAGAGCCAGCCTGCCGGGAGAAGGGGAGACGAAGGGAATGGAGCTGGGCCGGCCGACCGGGGACCACGACGGGGGGTGGGCCGCCGCACGGATGCGGGGCCACCGTCTGCGCAGCCCCGCGGGAGCGCTCCCGCCCCGCGCTCACACCCCAATTCACACCCCGGCCCACACCCCGGCCCATTCACTCCCACCCCCCCGCTTCCCCGGGTGGCCGCTCCCCGCCGGCAGCAACCCTCGGGGACTGCCCGGCTCCCGCCGACGCTGTCGCCCGGGACGCGGCGGGAGGGCAAGGGGCTAGGCTGGGGTCGACTCGGACCGGGCGCCCTGACCCGTGGTACTCACATAGTTTGCCGCGGGGCGGCGGCGGCGGCGGCGGAGGCTGCGCCTGCCCGGGCTGCAGACGGCGGCAGCGGCGGTGGCTCTGACTTCCTCATACCGCTGCGGAGAGAAAACTCAGCGGCCACGTGACGGCGGCGGGGCCGGCGGCAGCTCGCCTCCTGCCGGGGCCGCCCGCGTCCGCTACGCCCGGCGCAGCCCGCGCGAAGCCGCCGCGGGGCAGCGGTGCGGAGGAGAGGGGTTCCGGGCTGGCCGGGGCTGGGGCAGCGCAGCCGGAGAAGGGGAGGAAGGGTCCCCAGCGGCATCCGCGCTGAGGTGAAGGCCTGAGCCCGGCCGGCCGGCTCCGGGCGGGCAAAGGACGTTTCCAAACCGGAACACACATAGAGCAGGCAGCAGAGTATTTGTGACGTTTTCACCTCGGGGAACTATAGCGCTGGGAAGGGGGGAGGCACGAGAAGACATAATTTGGTTAGGCACACACAACTTTGTGTCTCGTCAGGGTTGTGAATCAGGTCAGCCGCTGCTGGGGCATGGACAGATGTCTGCAGGGACGCCAGCAGTCCTGAACAAGGCCTGTTAAATCTTAGATTCACCAAAAGTTTTTATCGTCTGCTTCAAGGTGTGCTCAAGCAACCAGAATCAACTGAAAACCTGGGAAAGATGAGTCTTCATGTCTGAGAGGGTGTCACACAAAGGGGTTGCTCTCATTGTCAGGGTTGGAGAGCTATTTCTCAACCACTATCTTACTCTGTGAGATGCTGGACAAAGTCTCTGCAGTGAGAACCCTGTGTCAGGTACCTTGCCTTGACTATACCTCTCCTCACAGTGGCCATGGCTGAGTCAGTCCCTGCTGGAGTAACAGGCCAGCCTGTGCTTGGCCTGGAAAGCAGGAGCCCACCACTTCCCCATGTGGAGTCAAGATGTGTCCCCCGCCACTGCTGAACAAACCCTGCACCCCCAGCGAGCTTGCTGCTGCAAGAGGAGAATAGGATTTAAAAAAAAAAAAAAATCAATCTATTTTACAGCATAATCAGGAAAAGATGCTGAATTACTAAGAACAAACATCAGAAAGGTCCAGAGTCCTCTGGAAAATTAGCTACTCTTGACAGAGAGGCATGAGATGCCTTTTGTTTAAAGGCAAATCTGCCTATAGAACTGGGTTAATAGTGCTCAATAAGAATCCTTTCATTTTGCAGCTTTATAATTAAAACTTTTCAATGAATTTCTGCGTCATTTTAATGAGAACAAAACTTTATTATTTTTCTTAAGTCCTCTAATCCATCCGCATATACATATATATATATTCCATTACAAGTTAGTTGAAGGTAAAAAGCAAGGTATACTGAAGTTCTAAACCTTTCCTCCTGAACCCTGC
>JAOEGS010016743.1:16231-27630 GCA_025447755.1 Corythornis vintsioides | reverse complement strand
TTATTTTATTTTATTTTATTTTATTTGATTTTATTTTATTTTATTTTATTTTATTTTATTTTAATTTTTGTGGCTGCAAAATTCCGAAGAAGGTGTTTGGGTGCCTTCCAATTTTAATTAGGGTGTTTTAGCACCTGAGTTGAAGATGCCACGTTGAACAATTCAGCTCCCCTTTCTAGCAGTGGTCCCTCCCCCTTCCTGCTCTCCAGGACACATCGACTGTGCTGCCTTTGAGACAGCCAAGGCTGCACAGGAGCCTGCAGGCACAAGGTTTGTGGCCAGAAGGTTTCTGAGCCGTTTGGTTTTCCTACTACATATGCATAGAAGCAGCTTTGTTTTGACAGTATATCTTCCTCACACCTCTCCAATCCACCATCCAGAAACAGGGTGTTCCTGTGTTTTAGAGCATGGGCACGTTAAGGAATTAATTGACAGTGTGAATTTACAGCATGTCAGTTATTCCATCATAAGTACCCGGGTGCACACTCTCCTACTCAGCAAAACACAAGGTAAAGAGGTGTCAATGGCTTCATCAAACAGCAAGAGCATTCACCCAAAGGTATTTTAAACAAGCTGCTTACTCCTGGGTAAGCTTTGCTTTATTTCTGGCCTCATCCTGTCCAAAGTGCCTATTTATTTCAGGCAGTTACCTCCCTGGCAAAGATAAAGCTGTCACATGTCCTTTCATGGAGAAATTATCATTAAATTACCCATCCCGATAAGGAATGTCATATTTATGCTCTGTGATAAGACCTTAATTCACTTTAAATGGGAGCATGGGCAGACTCCCATTAAACAGCACCTATTATCTCCTGTTAAGTGGGAAATAAAAAGACCCAGTAGCCAAACGATTGTTAGCCCATGACTCAGACTTTCATCTAGGGTTTTAGTTCTATGATGGTATTTCTCCTCATTATAGGCAGGAACCAGCACTGAAAATTCAGAAGATTGAGCTCATGAGTATGCTCTTACCTTCAGACTTGGAGTTGTACACTTGAATTATTCAGGTTGATTTGACAAATTCCTGGTCCCTTTCATTTATGTGCCCTAATCTCACCAAACATGACCAACATTGTCCAGCATGCAGACACCAGAGGCCTCCTTATTTCACTGCAGTCTCCTTGAATGGTTTCTTAAGGTTTAGACCTTTCTTCATCCTCCTCTCTTTCCTCCTCTCTGAAGTGTCTAAAATAAAGTGGGTGGGAGAACTCAGCTCCTCTCTGAAAGCTCGAAGGACTGAATTATTGCTTCAACTGTGGCTATGACACCCACTGAAGCAGCTTCAGTTCTCCTCCCCCAGAACCTCAAGTAAAATTACCAAGCCTTTAGCCAGCTGAAAGGAATAGTACTTCATCATTGATCATTCAGATGGCACACATTCCTGTAACGAGACCACATCAAAAAGTGAAACTGCAGTCTCATGCGGTTGTTTGCAGGGTGGATGAGTCAGAGCCTCTCTCTTTCCACACTGCAGCTCACTAAACCTACGCTGAGTTTAATAATTTCCATTCCCTTCAGGAAAGAGGGTCACTTTCGTGATGGGTGATCACACAAGGAGTCTGCACCACTCAGTGAAAGATCTTAAGGTCTTAACCATACTGTGTAATCAATAATTCTTCATTTAAATTGTTAGATTCAACACACATCTGCTTTGGCAGATCTTCTCATGGCTAAAAATACAATGGACAAGATGTGCTGTCAATCCAGTGTCCTAATGAACTCTGTATTCCTCTTTGGATTTAATTCCAGTTTCAAAATTAATGGGGGCTATTTGATGAGTGAGGGTAGCTAAAGAGGGAGTTTTCATGCTGCACATCCCTCATACCTCAAAGCTTACCTTTGTCTCTAATTCCTCTAAATTTTATTTGATTCTATATCAAATATAGATGATTGTACCTTTATGCTGTTTGTCCCAGCAGAGTGAAAAGCTCCAAAGTTAGGTGCAAAACTTGTTTAGGGTGAGGCTGTGACTTTAACAGCCTATGGTCACTAAACCTTGGGTTTCCCTACCAGTTTCATGATATTTGTATTAAGTGTCAAGACACTGAGCACAAAGGGAAATATCAGCCCTAGGTTTTTAATGCCACAAAGACTACTGCAGCCTGGATATTACCACTGAGTGTCACAGTTCTGGTGGCTCCCTGCACCCTAGGGCATTTGCAGATATTATGTCCTCTTTTAATGATCACCCTAACTCCAGCACCCCTGAAATAGCCACTTCACTCACTCGTGAGCTCAGACTTCAGGCACAGGACCCAACTCTGATCCCTGGGCAGAGTAGTTCTTGCTGAGGTGCAGCCTCCCCATCCTCTGTGTCACAGTTCCCTGAGCTGGGGACATATGCTCTGAGTCTTGGGTGGGGTTTGGGAGAGGTGCAGTCACTGGGGAGGCAAGTGTGAGGTGCATGGGTGCATGAATGCATGGGGGTCACAACCCACAGCAGTGAAGGTGCAAAGCAAATTTGCAGGTTTAAAACAGTTTTTATTTTTTAAGGGAGTGTGTTACACTTTTCCTTTAACTCCTCCCAGTTGTGCTGGGTTGGGGGTGGCCTTAGCTGGCCTTCCACACTTCCCTGAGTGACAGAGGCCGACCTCAAAGGAGAGACCTTTGGTTTGACTAGCAAATGCAGGTCACCCTTCATGCTGCTTGTTTATCAGTGAATTCCTAGTCTGGGATGCCACATTCTTTGCTCTTCTGCCAGCAGAAAAATCAGAATAAATTGTCTGAATACCTCCGTGTGCTGCAAACCATACTGAGTGAACAGCTTTTGAAAACAGGAGCACAAAGCTGAAGGAAAAGCTCCCTTCAGCCACTTAATCTCTTCTCTGATTTCTTCAGTTTTCAGTAACCTTTTTCATTTTGTACAGCCTCAGCTATTTCCTTTTGCTGTGCTTCAGCTTCTACCATTCTGCTCACAGCAGCCCACCTCTCTCTCCTCCTTCCCCCTCCTACCTTCTTTCAAGACCTTCTCAAGAGCAAACCACATCCTTACATTCTTCTCATTGTTAGAACTTCTGCTGCTGATACAGCTCTTCATCACTTTTTGACCAAGTGGTCTTAGTGCAGCTGAAACCTAAACTGCTCTTCAGATGTTCTCACCTGCAGGTGTGCAGACCATCCCAGTAAGGCTACTTAAAAAGGTGTAAAGAAGTATTTTACACCTTTGAACTGATTCCCTTAATTACACCACATACAACTCAAACTCCTAGATTATTCCTTGAAGTAAGTGTGAACTCTCCATCAATTTGAGACTCAGGGCAGGTTTGTGGTCCTGTAAAAATAGTTTGCTAAACAAATTGATGGACACCAGGGAAACAAACAAACAAAAAGATGATTCCTGTTTGTGCCATTTACCACGGAGTTTATTTTGCAGCTGTTAATGTTAAATCAGTGCATGGTTGGATCATTCAGAAACTGACTCACCTGGATTCTCATTGTACCCCTGGCACTGTTTGCACTTAGCTGTAAAGAGCATGGAGCAGTGATCACAAAACCCAGCTGGTGCCAGCTCTTGCAGACAGCATCATCTCCATCCCTCAGCCTTGCCAGTGTTTTCCAGTCTGTGGCCTCAAGACTCTTTGCACTGTAGAAATGTTTGGGGATACATCTGTCTTAGGGGGTTTGCCAGGCTGTGTCCAAACAGCATCCCTCTCACAGTTATTCAAGTGGTTTTGCAGCTTGATCAGCATTAGATATATCAAGAGGGATCTTTCTCATTGCCCCAAAACCACGCTGGGAGGAGGCACAAGATGCAAACCTGCTTCTCAGTGAATTACCACGTGTACACACTCAGCCCGTGAAAAGAAAATGGTTTTGCAAGGATTGTAGTGTATATGTAGGAAAATACCAGTAGAGGCCTCTGGTCTGAGAAAGATGGGAATCTGCTGTGCTAAACTGTTCAGATGGGCAGCTACAGGAGAGTCACATTACTCTTGACACCTGGAAGCCCCTAATTCCTTTGCTGTGTTGGCCAGTGAGAATGTGGTCACCACATCAGGAGGTGACATTTCCATTCCTGAAGGTCTGGAAAAAAATCCCAAACAATAATCAGAAGATGGATTCAGAGGAATTCACGGGGGTGTTTTGTGCCTCGTATTTTTGTGATACCTGAACAGTGATGGAGTCTGTTGGGCAGACTGCCCGGTGAGGTGTTTGGGGCAGACATCCAGGATTCAACATGAGAGATCAGGTTGCCTCACGTCCTCCAAGGCATGGCTGGGAGCTCCCAGGGCACCCACAAAAGCCAGCACCCATCAGAGGCTTCTTAGAAGTGCTGCAGATGCAGGCAGGCGAGCACCTCACACATGCAGAGGCACCAGTCGCTGTTTCCTTCCTCTTTTCCAGAGACAGAAACAGCCTCTGCCACACACAGGCCTGTGCCCTTCTGCTCCACCCCTGAATGAATCATACCAGTGGCTGCCAGAGGTGACAGAAGTTGTGACAGAAATCTCCCCAGCCAGCAGTGTGGAGAGAACTTGTGAAAGATCCAAGAGAGACAAGACTCTCAGTCACTTCTTCATAACCAGGAAGGCAGCAACCGCTGGGATTTCATTTGCTGATGTGCACCAAGGGCAATTTAGGTTGGATAGCAGGAAAGATGTCTTTGCAGAGAGGGTGGTTAGGCATTGGAATGGGCTGCCCAGGGAGGTGGTGGGGTCCCCATCCCTGGAAGTGTTTCAAACCCGTGTGGCTGTGGTGCTGGGGGACATGGTTTAGGGACCCTGGCAGTGCAGGGGGAACGGTTGGACTTGATCTTAAAGGTCTCTTCCAACCAAATGAGTCTATGATTCTATGAATTCTGGCCTCTTGCAGATGATCCCAGTGAGACTGATTTTTGTTTTCAAGACCTGACCACTCAGAGCACAATGTGAAGGATGCTCAGGTCAGCTACACAGTGGGAACGGGTCAGGGTTTTTTGCACTTAGAGCTGTGAAGGAAATCTCTGAGACATAAAATATGTTTTCTCCCATCCAGAGATGACAGTTCATTGCCATAGTTTTTAACAGGGGAATTTGGCTAACCCGATTATGTTTGTATCTGGTTTTTTTTCAGAGCCTAAATTGACTTTTAATTAAGTCGAGGTAGTTAACTGGCTCACAAAGGCAAGTCGTTATGGTCTGAAATTAAGCTTTTTATTCTTTGTATATTAACCTCAGCCCTGCATAGCAGAGGCATTAGGAGAAAGTACTAAAAGACATGAATTGGCCCATTTATTTGAAATTATTTTAATGGCTGTATTCACCCAAATGCAACAGTAATACAAGAAAGGCTGAGATATCACAGTGTCTACAGTTCTTTTTTCTTCGTGTCTGATCCCTGTGGTGATTTATTTCATTGCAGTGCCACGTGTGAAAAGACTGCTTTTAGTGCATTTTCTTTATCAATACAAACAGAAGCTAGTATATGTTCAGACACCTCAGCAACCTCAGAGCACCTACAAAATTACACCAATATTTGCAGACTGGTAATTGCAAATATCAGGAAAAACAGTATCAGTTACATCTAATAAACATGATTAACTTTCCATATGAGAAATCAGGAGGAGATGATCTGAAATATACTATTTATAAAATAATAAAAATTATTAGAATAAATTTAAAGAATGATAGAGTTCAAGTAAGTATAAAAAGGTTGGGAATCTGTATTTAAAAAAATGTAACATTTTGCAAATTACTAAACGAAAATACTTGGTTTTTTTCCTGCTAAAAGGATAGTTTTTAATTTAAATCACAATTGCTTAGCCATACTATTTTTTATCTTATTTCCAGAATTCAGTGCAACAATTAGTGAACCAAAATTACTATTTCTTTCAAAATGAGAAATCAGATGATGACAAAAATATCAGTGTCATTAAGTTAATTTAATTTCCAAGTTGTTTTTTTTTAACTTGTAGACTATTTTAATAACAAGCACAAGTAAAATTAGCAATGGAGTAACAAACAAAGGGATCATATTTTTGGGGGGGAAGATTGAAATGGAACATTTGGGCAAGTTCTTCCCCCTTAGCTGAACAGCTCAACCTCACTGAGGTGAGGCTGCACATTGTTTCAGTTCCCCCCAGCCTGCTGGTTTGGAGAGCAAAAGAGCTTGAAACTTCACCTGTGTGCCAAGCTGTCATTTGGATGTATTTTGAATATCAGATTTTTACCACCAAGCTGTACCCAGAGACCCCACTGCCCAAGTAACCATAGCAAAACCACCCTGCTAGTTTTTCATGGGAGACTGCAGCAGTTCCTTGCCACTCACCCCACATGCAGCACAGCTGCATTTGTGCAAGTCCCACCCCAGTAAGACATTTGGAGAAATCTTCTGCTGACTGACTTCTGGTACATCCAGATTTTACTCTCTGCATTTGAGTTGCCACACTCTTGGAGCACATCAGTTCTATAGCTTGGGAAAAGCTGCATAATTAGAGACTATAATAACGTGCTTCACAGTTTCTTCACAATGAAAAGTGACTTTTAGCTTTGAGAGTCTGAAAATAACCAGGCTGTGAAAGTTGGAATTGATTTTTTTTTTTTTTTCTCACATAGCACCAAAATAAAATCTCCCTGGTAGCTTGTCCTCTCTCCAGTTTGATTTCCAAGATCAGCCAGATCTGGGTGGTCTCACACATTGCACTGGCTCTAGGATGAACAATCAAGAGCATGTCAAGCCCTAAATGCCCTGTGCATCCCATGTTGTCAGCTCAGGCATCTCAGACAAGCCTATCCACTTTGCTTCACTGAATTGCATGCAAACCTTAAATTCTTCTTTTTCATACTTGAACGAAACAAGCTTTCTGAAGCAAATGTATTTGAGATGGAATTTTCAGTTACAGAGCCCATCTTCAACTGGCTTTATCTAAAACAACAACCCTCTGAAGACTTCTGGTCCCTGAATCCAGCATCCCACTGCAGAAACCACAACACAACATCCTGGCCTAGTGGTTACTGCTCTTCAACACTCTTCAGCAGCATGAACTGTTGTAAATAAAGCTTCACACACAGGAAAAAAAAAAAAAAAGACCATATAATAGAACATGCCAAAACGTTTTTACCTGAGGACTGCAAATATCCAGCCACTTGTGTAACTCTGCAGAAGTATTATGCCATTCAGGTGCTTTTAAAATATGTCAGTTTTAGTGTATTAGGGGGCAAAGGATTTGAAATTAAGGCCTGAGGAGAAAGAAAATAGGAAAGAGAAGAATACAAGAAAGATGGATGGTTATGGCAGATCTCATCTTGTGTGCTTGGATGGAGAAGCTTGTAGAGAGTTAAAGCTGATATGAAAAACTCACCTGAGAACAGCATGTTTTTATGACCAGAAGCCTCCATTATAATCAGGTTGATGAGTGGCAAATATTCCTCAGTCTGGGAGTTGGACAATCACAACATAAATGTCTTGTGCACCACTGCTCTTCAAAGTACCTTCTATGCAAATACTTGCTCACCTACATCACAGGTGAGATCATCTCTGGGGTTCTTGGGAAAGGAGTGATATAATCAGATTTTTTCTTTGTAGATAAGCTCAGAGGTAGAGTACTTGACCATTCTAAATACACACTTTTTAAAGTATATTGCCATGTACTTAATTTTTTACTGCAGTAGGTGATTGGTTTCTCTATAACCATTGTTTCAAAAAGAAATGTACTAAAAATACATGAGAATTTTAGTGCTCATGAGAAAATCATCCTTGGAGATTTATTTTTTTTTTTCCTTCAGAGTTACAGCAGGGAAACAGAGGTTATGACAGCACAGATTTGTCTCTGCCACCCCAACCACATGTCTAAACCAATCCTGACTGCATTTCTGGGCTTGTAACCAGGTGAGGTCTAGAAAGAATCAGGTTCATTTCCCTCCTGTTTGTCCTATTTTTGGCCACGTTGGTGAGGAACAAGACTAAGATAACAAGATCAATCTCACACAGACATGGGACAGCTGTCAAATGTCACTAAGTTTTGATCACTCCTATGCTGTGTGTGCTGGATTTGATTACTGCAATGCAGTGACCTGGGCATGTCTAAGAAGTTCTAAGCTTGCCTGAAGGCCATTTATTGTATGAATAGGACAATTTGCTTCTGTGGCTAGCTAAAGGAAAAACCTCCAAAATATGAAAACTGTCAGGATTTTACAACAACATATACAAGAGTCTTTTAAATAAAATACACAACGGTCAGATTTTATACACTAAGTTCCTAAAGTAAAAAAAAAACCTACTCCACATGGCTAGACATGTCAAGAGGTTGGGGTTGATCCAAGCAGAAGTCTGTCTTTAAATAAATGCAGACAATCCAACAGCTGAGGAACACCACCAGAAGCAACAACAAAATCAGCACAGTTATTATCTGCAGCTCTCCAGACTGGGTCCACTTCAGTCCAAATACAGGCCTGCTTGTGAATCACAGCACATACCCACACCTTTAGTTTTTCAAGCTAGTGTCCACGTGTGCTGGGGGGAGCAGAGCAGCTAAAATGCCTCACTAGGGGCACCTGCAGCGTGGTCCTGCCAGGAGTCCTCCTTTGCTTCACCTCCCCTTCTCTCTGCTGCAGCGTGAAGACAAGAAGCAGGGGCGCTGCTGACAGCCCTCAGAAGATCTTGCACTCATTCATGGAGATGAGCTTCCTCCTGTTCTGCTTTTTGGCTTGGTTGACAGCTGTCCTCACGGCGTATTCAAACACCTGCTGCACTCCCCGGTTGCTGAGGGCAGAGCACTCCAGGTAGCCCTTGGCTCTCACGTCCTGGGCAAGCCTCTTCCCATCTATGGGGCTGATGCAGGAGGAGCTGTAGGGCCCCATGTCACGCTGGTCTGTCTGAGTGGCCACCACCAAAACAGGGATGCGGGGCAGGTGGCTGCGGATCTCGCCAATCCATTTGCTCCTCAGGTTCAGAAAGGAGTTGTGGTTTGCCACCGAGTAGCACATTAACACCACATCTGCCTGTTGGTATGAGAGAGGGCGAATGCCTTTGAAGGCATCGCTGCCAGATGTGTCCCAAAGACCCAGGCTGATCTGTACACCATCCATGAAGACGTCCACTCCAGTGTTTTCATAGACAGTGGGTCTGTAGTCATCTGGAAAAGTCTCGGAGGTGAAACGTACCAAGAGTGATGTTTTCCCCACTGCAGAGTCTCCCACCAGGACACACTTGACTGAATCCAGCATTTTATTGATGTCCAGGGCCAAAAGTCTCTGTGCAGTGGGATGGAAAGATGTGGTGGTATCAGGGGCTTTCTAGATAACTTCCATTTGGTGAGAAACTATCCAAATCTGTTTGCTTCTCAAGACTTGGTGATCACTTGAAGTCTAAAATCCCCTTTTCTCCCACACGGCTCTGTGGTGCTGTTGGTTTTAATTCTTCAGTGAGTTAAATGATGTTTCTGGAAGAGTAAAAAGAAAATGTAACATTTATAACCCATAAAGAACAGACCATTCTTCATCAAGATAAAGATGCCTGGACATTTCTTTGGACATCTATGGGGAATACCCCACATCAAGGATGCTGAACCTTGCTTTCCCTCCCAGCTGGCTTTGTGTGTAACAGCCATTCACATAAATAACCTTTCTTGCCACTTCATGGGGACTAACAGTCCTATCACCTCTGCCATTCTCCACTGACACAAACTACTTTTTTCCCTCCCATTGTCTAAAAAAAAAAAAAAATAAAAAGAATTACATTTTGGTATAAGGGCTCTAACCTGCTTTTAGTGAGAGGTTTCCTGCCCTTGACTTTCAACATGACAGACAGAGTCCTGAATCCAAGCAGTTCAAATTGCCTTGAAAATGTACCCATGCTCTCTAAGGTAGTCAAGAGAAAAAAGAATACTTTCACTAATCAATCTCACTATTTAATCAATACTGTAATGAATAACACAGAACCACTTGTGAAAATGAGGAAGCAAAGACTTCAGGTGTAAATCTCAAGGAACGTAAACCTTGAAAATTTTTCCAAGGCAATGAAGGATTCACAGCAAAAGTAGAAAAAAGATGAAGAATTTTCTTACAAATCACTCTCAACTATTAAAAAGCACAAGCTAAATGAATGTCTCGCCACCAGTGCTCACCCCAGTCAAAAAATTGCATTTGAAGGAGATGCAGCTGCCTTGACATTTACTGTGTTGTAAAACTGATCTGAGAGTACCTCTTCAAAGTATGAAATTGCTTTTGAGCTCCTGCCAGCGTTCAGTCAAATTTTCCTATTTTGAAAGTGTTTGCCTCTTTCCCACTAGCTATGTGCAAGATTCACTGCTCACACAGGCGACACCCAAGATGCTATGGAAATCACTATCTGCAAAGCTGAAGGCAAATAACTTCTGCTCAACAGAAATAATTACAAAAAAAAAAAAAAAAAAAAAAGAAAAAGGATCACGGAATGATTTCAAAATTACTTCTCTATGTTACACAAATAATACATTCCTGTCTCCTTTGTATATAGAGAAGTCCTGGCTTAAGGTGTTGCACAGAAATGAATGATGGCCCCAAAAAGCATCTACTCTCTGTTACCATAACACTCTCCAGTTCCACTACCCTAACACCCCTCACCCACATCTCTAGTACACTCAGAGCTTTGCCTTACTCCACAAAGGGAAGAAATAAAGGAAGAGAGAAGTGCTAGACAAGATGAGAGAACATTTTACAGGCACTGCCAAGTGTGGCTGACAGCTGCTCTGCTTTCGTGCTTTCATTTTGCAGTGAGGCAGCGCCCTACCTCCTCTCACTCTCCTGACACACCTGCACCTCTCACCCAGTACACCAGCCAAAAGAAGATGTGCCAGTGGCTTGGCCAGGGCGTGCTGTTTTATAGAGGTGGCTCCAAACTCACGGGGCAGCCCCTGTGCGTGCTGGGGTTACCGGTATCTGGAGGGGGCATTGCAACAGACGGCGTTTCCTGGCCGGCCGCACGACGCTGCCCTCGCCGTCTCAGCTCGTTTCTAGGAAGTGGGATGGAGGCCAAATTCATGGCATTCCAGGCTGCTTCCAGGAAACAGGCTGCTCAGGACATTGAAGCTTTGGTGGCAGCAGCTGGAAGTTTGCTTTTAAAGGTTTAGTAGGTCTAACTCTTGCCTTCGCCGTTCCCCAAACGAGCGCTCAAGAGAATTTGAATCAAGATAATGCTAAAATGCACATATGAACATTTGGAAAAGTATATGGAGGATGCAATTGCTCAAAAGCATCATCATCTTTCCTTCAAAACTGTGTCAGCAGGACAGTTCGAAAACACCACAATTTGCCCCCAGTGCTGATTCAGACAAAGCTGTGTGCTCCCAGGAGAAAGCTGACATGGTCCGAGTCTCCTTTTCAGAACAAACATTTCATAGAATCCTAGAATTTTTAGGGCCAGAATGGGCCTCCAAAGGTCATCTAGTGCAGCCCCCCTGCAGGGAGCAGGGACACCCTCAACTAGCCCAGGCTGCTCAGAGC
>JAOEGS010016742.1:118534-166875 GCA_025447755.1 Corythornis vintsioides | reverse complement strand
AGACCTGCCTTTACTTTCTGTACTGTGCATTTATCTTCCACCTTCTACTGAAAACAGATTTAATTAAGCTACTGTTAGTGGCTATGATGTTAAATTCCAACTGACTTTCATCACAGTCTGTGGCTTATCATCTGAGGAAAGTAATGACTCACCTTTTTTCACTATGATGAATAAACTAATCTCCAGAAGATAATTGTTGGCCCTGACTGTTTCCCATCCCTTGAAATAAATCTAATGTATTTTCAATTAGAGAAAATTTGCTAAAAATGGAGAAAAGTCTGAAACTGTCAAAGCCTTGCAGGGCACCTCAGTCCCTCTTCGGTGGATTTGTTCCGTCCACCCATGAAAGACCAACCTGGCTGTGCAAAGGCTGCAACCTGAGAGGTGAAAGGTCTGCACATAGATGGATCCCAGGCTATTGGCCGATGGAAGGATGGCAATAATTACCTCCCTGTGAACTGCACTCTGCTAATAAGTGTGAAGGAGCCTCATACAGTAGCACACGGAGATTAACAATAATGGAAATTATCAATCTCCAAAGCAATAAACAGCTACCGAAGAAGAGGGTCAGCAGGCAGCCTTCTTTTTAAAGGGCTGATGTATAAAATGGAATACAGAATAATCTGCAGTTACATTGGATTTTTATAGCACAGCATGGGAGTCCCACATTTGGGAAGTTAAAAAGTATCAAGCTTAAAAGCAGTCAAGTAAACAGGGAGACCTAAACTCTCTTAAGAGTACAGACAATGTGAAAAAGCAAGCTGGCACCACGCCAGCAAGGTGAATAAGATTTCTTGACTCCAAAGAGATAGCTGCCTGGGAATTCCCTACTGACTTGCTGATGCTGCATATGTCTCTGGCTTGAGGAGGGGATGTCAGTGCACATGCTTGGTAAATAGCACTCAGCATCCTTGTCCCAAAGAAGGTTAAGGAGACCGAACATACAGCTCCTGAACACTAGTGTTTTTGTCCCCAGTACAGTAAAGTTTAAGCAAAGCTCTCTTACAAAAAGCTTGTTACTTTCTTTTACTTTCTCTGGGGACACTGTTCTAAACTAAAACTTAGAGAGGAATACATGGGCTTTTGTTGAGGTGAATGCCAAGAGAAGCTATAATCCCAAGCACCTTGCTGGAAGCATGCAATGCAGTTAAGTGAAGTATAGACTTGTTCTTGTAGGCTGTAGCCTACAGTGGGAAAATAACCTGCTACAACCTGAAACAAAAACTGCCATCAAGTGTCCAGCCTTTGTGCAGATGCTTCTGCCTCTTTTTTCTCCTGACATCTTTTATTCTGTGTCTAAAAACTATTTTAGCCTGTGCTCTGTGCTGTTGATCATCCTTCTGGGTTTGCTCTGATGCCTACAGCTGGGATCTGTGGTTCTCCAGGTCTCAGGTCTTCAGAAATTATTGTTTCCCCAAACATGCAACTTTCCATGTGAAGGTAAGAAAGAAAAGGTATCTAGACAGCTAGGATGTCAAAGTAGAACAAGATTTTTACTGTGGAACAGGAAAAATGTTTCTGCATGAGTTCTTTATAGCACAGGTAAAGCACTGGCATATATGCTGAGGAGAGCTTGCCCAACTGGTGACTGGGAGAAGTCTCCCAAAAACTTTCTGCTGACTCTGGGCTGCTGTTCAACTTGTTCAGACAAAGTTACTATGTTATTTACACACTGAATTATGTTTATTTAGAAAGGCAGTAGGTTCACTTTTCAACAGGATCTCTCATCTATTTACAATAATTCAAGTCTGAGTTTTGTTTAGAATAGTAACATTGTTTATTACTTTTATATTTTTTCTTTTCTTTTTTCTTTTTTTTTTCAATTTGTGGTTTAAAAATCCTAAGCATATCACATTTCTCCACAAGTGAACATACCCTGTTATTTGCACTTACTGAAAATAATATTTTGGCTACAAGTAACATGGCAGCCATCTGCTTGTTCTTGTTAATGAAAATAAAATTCACATCCAGAAAGTGAGAATTCATAGCTCTGAAGAAAAAGATTTGTCATCCCACTGTAGTAAACAAAATGATACAAAGGGAAATTGTCTATATTTAGCATGTATCTGAGTCTAGACTACAGCAGCTGCTCTATCACCCAGTGACCCTTCTTCAGCCAAGAAGGGGGATTGGGAAAAGGCAACCTGAGGGTAGAAATGAAAATGGATTTAATGAAAGAGCAATACCTATGCCATATAAAGCATATGAAATTATATTCAGTCCAACAAAGTCACAGTGGTCACAGTAAATGGGAAGGCAGTCCTCAGGAACAAAAGAAAGAAGAGCAAGAGGATGCCAGGCAAGATGTGGAGACCTAGAAGGAGCCCTCCCCCAGGCCCCTCAGCACACCTCCCTCATTATGAGCGTGATGTTTATGTTAAGGGTTACAGCTGGGAGTCAGTCAGGGAAGAAGCTTAGAGGCTTAATTGGAATATTTTACTGTTGTTGAGTGGATTTTTTTTGCTTTTACTTTTGTTACTGTCTTTCCGTTGTCCTTTTTTACACCATCTTTCTGATGGGCTGAATTCTGTCTTCATTCACATAGGAGGGGATCCATCAGATTATATTTCCACTAATCAGATCTGTATTTATTATTTTCCTCTTTCTACATTGCCTCAGATGCTTAGAGATAAGGATGAAAATAAATGATTTGTCACAATTTTTAACAAGACAAGAGGAGACAGGCTATGGCTGTCAAGTAAAGTGACAGCCACAGACAAGATATACATCACTTTGTTCTTCCCTTCAAAGCCCAATTTTGTTAATTTCTAGTATTTCACTCTTGATTACATACCAGATAACTGTCTTGCATTAATTTTATTTTTGACAAGAAAGTCTTTCAGTAGACTTTTTCTTTATGTATGAGTATGGTGCCATCTATGTACAAAAGCACTGGACTGGCACTCAATTTTCAGGTTTGCTTCTATTCCATTCTGGGCTTTCTGTACACACTTGGACACTATCACTCAGAAGAGGAATCATCTCTTTTAAAGGATGGATTAATGCACAAATATCTTATTCTGTGAACTACATGAATTTGTAATGTTATTATCTATGTCAAGAGACCTGTGGCTGGGCTTGCCTTTGTGTGTGTTCCCTGCTTTCAAAATAATGTTTATTGAAATGAGGGAAAAGAAACTAAAAAAAAAAAGTTCTGCAGGTCATTTCCAGCAATTAACCTGCTGATCCTCATTTAACTAGCCCCTGTTGAACACTATTTTCAGAACATGCTTTATTCAAAATATTTACATAACAGCAGAGGATAGCAGGTTTGATAAAGAAGCTTCTGAAGAGCACAATCATTCATGTAACTATTCAGTTTGCTTGTCAAAAACTTCTAGTGTGCAGCCAGCAAAGCAAATAGGAACTTGCTGTATTTCTGTTTAGTTATTTCCAAGGGTTTATTTTAAATGATATTTTAGGAGTCTTGACTGCTAAATGTTATTTCTCCATACTGCATGGAAAGAATCTCCCAGGGACTTTTATAATAATTTGTCAGCTAAGCCCTGCAACATAACTAGATCTCTCAAAAGACTAAATAACTAATGGTTTTTCATTTATTTTAGAAGGAAATAAAATTCATAGTGAAAATCATTCTTTATTAAATGAAATTTATAAGCTGGGACACAGAAAAGGGGATCGAACCAAATCTTCTTTTCTATTTTTGTTGCAAACTGCTTGTTAACATTCAGGCCCCTTCAAATAGTGAGCATATATGTATGGTCTTTTTCCTCATTTCTTACCAGTCTACACAGGACTGAAGAAAGGAATAATTCACTAATTTTTGTTTTTCTGATAGGATTATAGTGTGTTCTCCAAAAGGAAACGGAATTTATGGACTGATAAACCCATAAGGAAAAAAATTGAAAAAGACACAAAGTGAGAAGGAAAATAATGCTGTCAAGAAAAGCCTCAGGAAACTGAAGACTTACATTGTTCATTGTTACGTGGGAAACAGCACCTAGAACTTTATTCAGACATCTGCAGTTTTTCTGAGTTGTAGATGTCACAGTTAGGCCGTAAAGTTCCATGGGATAAAAGAGTTGTTTCAGATGAGCAGCAGAGTCCCCCTGCTTCCTCTCCTCTTGCAGCAATAATACCCCTTTGACTCTCCCCTCCTCACTGCCCTGCTCCCTATAGGATGCCCACACTGAGGAAGAGGAAACAGTGCTGTGACTGGTCCAGAAGGATCAGGAAATTCTTTAACTTCGTGTATTAAGACATGAAAAATACATTAGGATTTTAGTGGTATGTGAAAGGCACAATTTATGAATCCAGGTTCTGGATCTAATAAAGATTCAAAGAATTATGTCTGCTGAAAAGCTTACTCTTCTTAAAAAGACCAAAAGAACAGTATGATGCAGAGCTCATGTACTTAATTAACCAAAAATCTAGGCTAGAAATACAATAATTTTCCAACATAGATTGTTGCAGCCTCCATTACATGGATCTCTATGTTATGAATTAAAAGGGGCAAGAAAGCTTCTTCCTAATTGAGGCTTCAGACTCCCTCCCTTTTCCCTCCTGCCTCCTCTCTCCTCCCTGAAGTAATAGCTCACCAACATTGTAAGAAACAGAGGACCTCAATATATTTGGAATTGCTAGGTCATTTTGAGGTGTGCTACTCCAGCATTGCATTTTCTAGCTGTATCAACCTGGATCAAAGGCCAGTAGCTTCTCAGTGTCAAAAACATAAGACCTACAGTATCAGATATTACCTTATATATTACTTTAGAGATCTGACTCTAACAGATTATAAAACCTGAGAATAGATGTGCTGACCAGAGGTTGAGCTACCTACAAATCCTGTCTCTGACAGTGATGACATCAGCATCCACAGCATCACAAGGCAATGAGCATGGTAGTATAATTATGCAATATATGAAGAAGAAATTCCTTTTGCTTGTTCTGAATCAGCATCTTTTTATAAAAATCAGCATTTTTATTAAAAATTGCTGCATTCACTTTGGTCACCTTTTTTTTCTACATGGAAAACTCCTAACTTGTTTGGTTCCTCTTCATATTCTTCTTTCAGAAGAGTATTTCTTCTTTATTTTGAGGGTGGTAGAACAGTGGAATAGGCTCCCCAGGGAGGTGGTTGAGGCCCCATCCCTGAGCAGCCTGGTCTAGTTGAGAGGATCCCTGCTTACTGCAGAGGGACTAGATGACCTTTGGAGGCCCCTTCCAGCCCTAACCATTCTATGATTCTAAGATATAAAGTTGGTTTGTAACTTCAACTATCTTTGCTGTCCTTCTCTAACTTTTGGCATATCTTCTCTCTGAGGTGAGCAGCAGAGTGGTTTTTTTAAGATATGTTAATTCATATCACTTAGCTGCCAAAATGAAAATGCTCTTTCTGGCACAGCAGTGCTGTAAAAATTCAGATAATATACTCTTTTAAGATAGAGCACAAAACTCCTAGCAGTCTAATTACTTGCAACATCAGTTCATTTAAAAGCACTTCATTTCATGAGTTACTCTTTCACATAATTTTCTGACAAATGTAGTGCTTAATGCATGAAACAGGAGTATTTTACTGGGAAATCATTTTAGCAGTAAAGATTCAGCTTAATTATTGCAAACAATTAGTGGTTACGCTGCTCATCTGACACCTGATTCAGCTTTTGTTAAACTATCATATATAGCTGGGCTTCAGTAAGCCATTTATCAATGTACTGTAAATTCACAGAAGTGGTATTTAACTAATGAGAAAATTTTAGTGAGATTTTGAAAATAACAGAATGCAAAAAGTGTGACAATATTGAAGAGTTATTTTCTTCTTTGTTTTAACAGAAAACAGGTAACCAAAGCAAATCTTTTAAAAATAGGTCAGTTATGGGTTCTTCAGTGTTCTAATTTCTATGGGTACTCAACATTAAAGTTCACTTGAAGTGAGATAATTTCTTTCAGGTAAGCTGAAGTTACCAGTCTCTTTTCAGTGGTGCCCTATGATAGATAGAAAAAGAGGTAATAGTTACAAGGTGAAACATGGGAAGTTCCACCTCAACATGAGGAAAAATTCTTCTCTGTGAGTGACAGAGCCTGGAACAGGCTGCCCAGAGAGGTTGTGGAGTCTCCTTCTCTAGGGATTTTCAAGACCAGCCTGGATCTGTTCCTGTGTGACCTGCCCTGGGTGGTCCTGTGTTGGCATTAGGGCTGGACTCGATGATCTCCAGAGGTCCCTTCCAACCCCTAACATTCTGTGAATCTATGATTCTGTGACTGTAATGCTGCTTTCACAGAAAGAGCATGAGGAGTCCTTTATTGAAGCTTGTGCAGTTGAGGAAATTATAGCAGTTCTTAAAAACAGCCCTGAGGTTCCTACTATTATTTTAGCACATTAAGCAGCTGTGTCTGGAGTCAATTTAATCAGCTAATTGTGTGTCCTCTGGCTTGATCATGACCCAAACTCTTTTAATTAATTAGCCTAATTCTGTTCTTCAAAGCAGTGGAAATGAGGCACGACTTGACTGAATTGTTATTACCTGATGGGTCCCATCAGAAATACTCCTAATTTCAAGCAGGACAGGCAAACCAAAGAACTGCTCTTTTCCACACACACTTTGAATAAGAGAACCTCACAGCAGGCATGGCCTGTTGGGGGACAGCTGCTCTCATCTCATTCTGTTGAGTTAGATGCACCACACTTAGTGCTTGTGGTCTCTGCTTTTTTCTCTTCCTTACATTTCCCACTCTCCCAAAGGAACAACAGGAGGGGAATAGAAACTTTACATCTCCTGGGCTGTGCAATGGGTAAAGACACCTAGCTGGTGCATCTGCAGTTCTCTCCTTGTAGGTGAGTAGCTCACAAGTGGAAGAAACATGCACAATTCACTACTGTCCAATAAGAGACAATGCTGTACAGCCTTTAATTTCATAAATAGTAGTGTAATGCTTCTATAGATCTTTCTCCTAGTTCTGAGAGAATTTTTTTTTCCACAAATCAGAAAACCATCCAGATTTCAGCCACTGAACTTTCTATCACTTTCACATAACTAGGAGTTCCCACCAAGTTCAAGTCAGCCTTTCTGACCTCCTGATGAAGACTCATGAGGGCAGCTCTATCTGGAGTTGTATATAGAAGTACAACTTCTGGTTTTGCTTTTAGATAGATCTTGTGCTCTGTTTTCCAGAGCACAATTATATCAAAGTTGTGCAAAAAAGCAAGAGTGAGGGTCCCTGTGGCTCTGTCACTGTACTGAAGAAGCCTCTGCTTCTGTACCTGAAAATGGTGGTGAAATATTCTGATGAGATTCTTACATAAAGTAGGAGGAAAGTATTAACATGCAATAGTAATTTTGGGTGGATATAGTTCATGATGTTGAGCAGTATTAGACATAACTGATAAAAATAAGTAGGTTTTCTGACCCTCATTTGTGATCCTAATAACTATTTCCTATCATCAAACAATATTTCTCTTTTTTAAGGTAAAATTTAATGGTTTTGCCAAGTTCACATTAACAAGAAGGTAAGAGCAATAAGTTAATCCATAGATTCAGATATTGGTGCTGATGCCATGATATCTGCTCCATCATCTGTCTGATGGATCTACTTTGGCCTATTCTACTGAGGCTCTGATCCTGAACTCCACTCTGCACATGGGTTGGATCTAGGAGAAGTCTTTGATCCAGACTCTCATGTTCCCATTAGGAACTTGAGCTCTGCTGATGCCTGTCTGAAGCAGAGGCACCAACATAGTTCGTGTTGTCCAAAACCACTTTGAGGACTGAATCAACACCCACCATAAGTGGTCATGATTGGGAAATTCACCCCAGAATGGCTCCACTGCTCCAGAACACAAAGTGAATGTAGACTTTCTTTCCCTGCAGGTGTCATCTCCATACTGTGCACTGCTTCTAATTAGACCAGTCCACACTCCATGTTTCCCCAGACACATCTCTTAACGTGCTTCCAATGGAGGTGTTGGGCTTGGGAGTTTAATTTCTGCAAACAGACCAATTCAAGCTCATCAGTGTTCCTCTACACAGGTTTAAAAAGGGTTTTTAACACAATCCCAGATTATAACAAAGTGAAAAATGAGAGGAATGATTCATTTAATGCCCAAGACTGAAAGTTATGACTCACCTGACAGGGAACAGTAAGAGTTCTTCTCCAGTTTTGGAACGAAATGGTATTTACCCTCTTAACTATGGAAGTACTGCCATTTTCAACCTTATCTTCAGTCCACATTTCTGGCTTAATTCTCAGCTGGTGCACTCTTTTATTTTTCTTTTTCTTTCTGCCTTCCTTTCAGTAGCCTCCAGTTAGCTAATAAAAGAGAGCCACCTACGCTGAGCTGTTCATTGTTGCCCTCTCCCTGTACCAGCAGGATGGTGGTGAGCAGGGGATGAGTGATTCAGTGTTAATTAGACCTTTCCCACACAGCAGGTTTCCCAAATGCTGCAGTTATGAGTGACACTCTCAAATAAAAGCTCAGATTGGGGCTGCAGCAACAAAATATTCACAGAAAAACAATCCTTTAACTCTGCATCTTTGCTTTTCTCTTCCAAAAACATCCCCATGCTGGAACAGTCTCTCGGGGTAGCAGTACTTCCCTAATAGAGCTTCTCCCATGCTGGGGATCCCTCTTAGGGTTGTCAACTCTCCTCCTTACCTGATCCCTCCACAATGATTCTTGGTTTCTGCCTTTTCTTCCTGTCTTCCCAGCAGTCATTCCTTGAATAAGGATAAGTAAGGTACACTGTTCCTGTGTCTGTCTTCACATGCTGGACTAAATGGACTTCTGTTAGGTCAAACTCATGGCTTTTGTGGGTTAAACATGCCTAAAGGTTTAATCAGTTTTAGCTTGCTTTGACATTCTCTGTCAGTGAGAACAGTCCTCCATGAGAGGAACAGGAGAGGGAAGGAGAGACAGTGTGATGGGTTGACTTTGGCTGGCCACCAGATGCCCATCAAGCCTCTCTATCACTCCCCCTCAGCAGGACAGGCAGAGTAAATACACAAAATGAGAAAAACTTGTGGGTCAAGATAAATGTAGTTTAAGAAAAAAGAAAAAAAAAAAAAAAGGAGTGGTCACATGTAGAAGCAAAGCAGGAAAAAAATTTTTATTCTCTACTTCACAATAAAAGGGAATGCTCAACCAATTCCTGTAAAGCAGGACCTCAGTACACATAGTGGTCAATTCAGAAGACAAACACCTTAATAATGAATGCTCCCCCTATCCCCCCCTTAGCTGTTATTGCTGAGCACAGATACAAAGCACAGCACTGTAGGGGCAGCTGTGGGGAAAGATATTGCCATCCCAGCCAGACCCAGTACAGGTGGCACAGCAGTGATCTTGCCTCTATCTGTCCACCAGTCCTGGACAGGGCAGCTCAGTTAAACCCCCAGTCCCTGACAGCTTCCCCTGCCTGCCCACCATAGCAGAGGCACCTAGGAGTCAGCTTCACCCAGGGGGTCTCTAGTTCCATGAGACCCTCTGAGCCAATGGGCTCAAAACTGTTCAGGGTACCCCATGCTGCTTTGTGCCCTGTCCTTTGGAAAGAAAAAGGAGCTCTGTTTTCTGAAACTGTCCCTTACACCTGACATGAGGCTGCATGCTCCCAAACCTGCCCATGAGGTTGATGCCCATGGTGCCACATGGCAGGACTGTGAGGAAGAAATGCCAATGACAGAAATGCCCCTTACACTCTCCTGTCTTGCAAGTACTGCACCAAATGTGTCTTCCATTAGCAAGTATATCTCCTGAGCTTTAAAATGAACCCAGTCAAGCCTTTATTCTGTGAAACTACTGAATTTCTTTTGCAAGTTGTTCCCTTCTAGTTATCACAGAGAGATTACTTTAAATGATAATTGTTTCCACACATTTGAATATATATATTTTTTTTTTAAAGCACAAGAAAGAACTCTATTACTGTTCCCAGATTGCATCACAATTTCACTTTATTGATATTTAACTTTCAAATAAATCTTTCTGGAAGAGAGAATAGTCTTGGTGTTGCAGAAACAGATCCCAGCTGAATGCATGATAATCACAAATGCTTTTTCATGTAAGCAGAGTATATTTCATCTCAATGGATCTCCAGTTTCAACTTGAAAGGAAAAATAGATAGTCTGATCCCACGCTGTGTTCAAAGAAGAAGAATGTGTGAACAGGCTGTGGCAAAGACATTAAAGAGAAACACTATCATTCTGAGATTTGTCAGCTCATCTTTCACTTATGCGTGGTGTCGTTTATCACCCAGCTTTCCTAAGAAGCTTCTATGTATTAATCTGTCCTAAAGAATTATTTCACATTTTCTGTCACTTAGTGAACACTGAAAATAAACACCAATTAAAAAAAAATAATTAAAAATGTGTAAGATCTTTCAAGGGTAAAAAAAAAAGTAATAATTGGATAAATACAACCTGAAAATGAAGCACAGATACTAATGGACACAAGTCCCCAGCTTCTATTTTAATAAATACAAAACATAAAACAGAATTTAATAAAAACAAACACTGACAAGACCATATCCCCCATCAATGAGTCTAAGAGATAACAAATTGAAAATAATCCTGAAAGCCCTGTGATGTGAAAGGGTGGTCATTAGGTAAGATATGGAGGACTTGGCAAGTCTCACCTGAGTTCAACTTGAGGAATGAGACAAGCAAAGATGCATGCCCAGTAACACTGGTGTCAGTTCTCACCAGTGCTTCATTCCCCCCATGAATCATCCTTCCAGATGCAGTCAGAAAAAGAGACTGTGCTTATTTAACCCTCTGTCATAACTGTTTATTTTGCCCTATTAATATGAGGCTGAGTAGTTCAGAGTTGAATTAAACTTATAATTACAAGATAACATGAAACACCTTTGTGATTTATTCCTTGACAATGGACTTCTTTGCCTAGGGAAGAGCATCATTACAGCAACCCCGATATAAATCTGACATTTTACATTAAATTTGAGAGATTGTTCCTGCAGCACCTTTCCAATGCAGTGGAACAGACTCCAGAGCAGGATGACATGATTTGCTGCCCACATAAATCTTTCTGTCATTAAGATGCTGAGAGCTGGAGTCATCTCTCCTATCACAGCTGATCAAGCAACAATTAAAAATTTCTTACAATTCCCAAGCTGATGTCTCACTGTGATTTAGCTCCCTGGGAAAGAGACCAGTCTCCTGCAAAGAAAGAACCCATCAGCCCAGCCAGTGCCCTCATACCATCCCCTTTCCAGCCTTTTTCAGACCCTCCACCTAGCTGCTGTCACAAATCACAACAAATACTCACTTGAGAACCACCATATGAAAACTGGTCCCTTTGGCAGCCATCCCTCTTGTGAGTGTAAAATAGAGGGCCTCCAATTGAGACAAATATTTACAGTTTTAAATGTGAAATATTAAGGAAACAGTTGAAAATTTGCTATTAACTAATGTTTATGTGTTGCATATACACTAGTGAATTTGCTGCCTGTTTTATTCAATTAGTCATTAGTTAAGGTTACCAAATTAGAAAAAGCCTCCCTTCCCCTGATAGCCCTACTTCAATTTGTTCAAAGGCTTTGTTGAAAAGAAGACTGAATAAAGAATAAAAAGCAGAAATGCAAACACACTCTGAGATTTATAAAATGTGACATTTTATTATAAGTAATACAGTCAACTTACAAAGCAAAGATAAATATTAAATCATAAAATTATGCATTTTGTTATCTGGGCAAAAATGTTTAACTGTGTCCCTTTTGGTTGGGTTTATCCAAGTTCTGCTGACCACCTCCCTGAGAACAAGAAGATATTTCTTCTGCTCACTTTTCATGTGGGTTATCACGAAATCATACTTTTATCCATTTACTCTAATGTATTTTGTTACATCTCTCTCAATACATCAAGTGTCTTTTTCTTATTGTTGTATTATATTGCTGTTAAACTGTATGTATCAGTTGCCATGATTTCTTTTTCTTTGAACTGTGCAATTTAATCAGCCTTCCACAAATGTAACATCAGTTCTTCAGCTCATATAAAAAAAAATAAATCCCAAGATGCTTTTGCTTTTCACTGTTTATCAATCTCAGATCCAAAATATCCACTTGAGCCTTATAGTATTCGATGTATGACTCTGTGAGTGTGTGAGTATATATATAAATATTTAACACATTTCTTAATTTATATGTAACAGTTTGCATTTATTTCCCAGACTAATTCCCTATGTCAAAGAAAATATAATTATAGGCTTTTCCTGTAGTAAGGTTAAAGTCTAAAGGTTTTTTCTTTGCACCCATCTGGTGTCATTGTTAAATTTTAAAAAATACGAATGTAACAAGTGAGAGAATATTAAATAGTCAATGCAAGTTAACTTTTTATGATAATGTTCTTGCACTTTACAAAATCAGGAACATGTATTTAAACCTTATATTACTTCAGTATTAGATAGAATAGACAGTTCTTTCAATGATACACTTTAATTTCACATAGATATCAAAACTGCCACAGGGAGAAGGAAAATTAAGCTAGTACCTGCATTCATCTATTTGAAGAGCATCAGAGATGAGCTAGTGTTTTTGAGTGCCCAAGGGAGTTTAAAGATCTGGTTTGCTTCAGCTTATCACCCCATGAAGGATGCTGATGGCAGATGTGCACCTGGTGAATTTGGGAAGTTGGCTTTTTTTTTTCTTTTGGGTTGTATTTAGAAACATGGTTGTTTGTTTTCTCACTTTAGCACTTTTTAGTCCTTTAGTCTCCTTTCTTAACTTTCCAAGTATGATGACCCTCAGTTTGCTTATTGTGTTCCTTTTTCCTTTCCTGTTACATTATTGTCTCTTAAACAATATAGCAAACTTTATTATGACCTTGTAATATCCCATATGTAAACATTATCTTCTGGTATCATCCTTTCATAGGTTTTGGAGTAAGGACCAGTTTTTATGCCTTCAGTAGTATAGCACTCTGAACTGAGGAATATTGTGTGTGAGCAAGTACCATATGTGTTCCAGGAGACTGATGAGATTGCCTGGTTTGGGGTTTTGCAGTAGACTTACTTCCCTTACCATAGTCGTAGTCTGCATTTGTATCTCTTGGAAAGTCAAAAATTTGTATTCTGTTTATTTGATCCATCAATTGATTCATTCAGTCCCACTCCACCAGGGTCCTTTTAGTTCTTTTCACTTTGAAAAACTTTTTTTTTTTTTAACATTAACATTATAAATCACAGTTTATCACCCCTTTTTTTCTCAGAAACCTTGCATTAATTTACAAAATACATTTTGGTTTTTCTCTAAGCTTATTTGATTTACTAGCTGAAGAGTTATTGCTAATGTCATCACTTCCTTGACTCGAGTGCTTTTAAAATTTTAGTACTTCTCATTTCTTTGCTGACTGCATTTATATCCATTAATGTTGTTTCATTCCAAAAAACTTCTTTGCTAAAAGCACATGTAGATATTTCCCAGCATCCTCTTATGCTTGCCCTACTTTCACCTTTTAGGGTATATAGCCCAGATAAGATACTCAGGACTCAGAGTCCTATTCCTATAAACCTATCACAGGTTAAAAAACTTAAATGCTTCTTCATAACATATTAACCTTAAAAACATCAATTTAAGATTCTCTCTTCCGTTCTGACGGGAAATATTTCACAGAATACTAGCACATCTTGAGAGCTGTGACTCTTAAATACGTTCTTAGTTTTAAGGACACAAATTGCC
Organism: Corythornis vintsioides; assembly: GCA_025447755.1. Classification (NCBI taxonomy): domain Eukaryota; kingdom Metazoa; phylum Chordata; class Aves; order Coraciiformes; family Alcedinidae; genus Corythornis; species Corythornis vintsioides. The sequence goes on along the minus strand of JAOEGS010016742.1, from coordinate 153,235 downwards.
TCATCCACTTCAAGAGAACATTGATTCAGTTGCAAAAAAAAAAGCAAAAAAAAAAAAATTACTTCACTGCTTTTATATATGGATAGGCTGTTCTTTACAACCGCTCTGTTTATTGTCATATAGCACTTCTGAATTCACAATGTGAAAGCTCCTGCTGATGTCTTAAATGGTGCAGAAGACATGTTTTTCAAATTAGAGATATGTTTTATTTAACAGGTTTTGATTACTAGGTTTTATTTACTAACAATAGGTCTAGAATAATTTTATCTGGATTTACACCATTCACACCATCAAAATGAATGCCCTCTTAAATTATCTTTCAAGCATGGTGTCACAGTTTAGAGTCAGGGCAGGCCCCAGACCAATAACAGATGCTCTCTTTCAACCCCCTTCCCAATGGGGAAAAGGAATAAGGAGAGAGACTTAGCAATTAGAAACAGGAAACTAGAACAATTTTAATGAAAATGAAAATAATAATAATGAAATATATACAAATATGATCAAAGGCAGTATGGACAGAGTCCTCCTTGGTGTTCTGAGGGGGAGAGCCCCTCAAGAGAGGAAGACCACCAACGAACAACACCCCAAGCTGAGAGCATAGCTGGGCCTAGCCTAGTCCAGCCTAGCCAGATTCCAGACCCTCTGGATCCCCCAGCTTTATATACTGGATATGATGTATATGGGCTGGATTACAGTTTGGGATGACCTGTCCTGTCCTCTCCTGCTTGCAGGTGCAGTCTTTCGCTTTCTGAACTTGCACAAGTTCTAACAGTGCACAAGTTCTAACAGTGGCCTTGGTTTGCATTCCAATTCTTGGTAGTAACTCTAAACATGGGGTGTTATCACTGCTAGAAACAGCCACTGTCTGCAAAACATGCTGCTAACTTGAGAATGTGCATTTAGCTAGAAAACCCCAACTGAAAAGTGAAATTGCTGAACAGAATTTGTTCAGTTCTCACTCAAACCAGGACACATGGCAGAAATTTACGATGTCATTCTTAATCATTAATAGACAAGGGCAATTATTATGAACTTCCTAGTTTTCTACATGATTTTAACAATTATTTAGTCTTCATTAAGCCACTACAAATAGGAGCTCACCAAGCTAAGAAATAAGGTTTTTTTGTGACTGAAAACCATAACAATGAAATGCTGACTAACACAGACTCTATTGGGTGATCAGTTATAAAGTATGACACATTATCTTTAGTCACAGCTGTACAAATGGAAGTACAAGTGGGGTCAAAGGTGTCTTACAACTCAAATTAGTTTATAACCTAATGCAAAGTAATTTCTTTTCTCATGCTCCTTACACAGGGGCTATTCTGGGGAGTCTCTTCCAGCTCTGCCAGCTGCACTGGCTAGGTACAGTAAGGAATATACTCACTCCCTCTATAATGTACAGTAGCACATGTGTTTCTTCCTCACTGTGCCTTTTAGAGGAAGGAAATGCAATGTCTTCCTTGGTGAGTTTCATCTCACTTAACTTTAGATGTGTGCAATTTCTTTATCTTCCTTGTCCTGAGCTTGGTGCTTAACCTTCCTTTTCAATCAATGGAGAGAAGCAGTCATTTCTAAGGCATGAGTCATATCATATTAATACAGACATTTGAAGTAGATTGGGCAAATTTCATCCCGTTGCCTTTCTCTCTACTGCCTAAAAGCAGGCAATTTTTCATCCATTCGGCTGCAGAACCTCATCAGTCTCATTCTTGCTGAAGAAATTTTGTATTAACAACCACCCCATTTTGGATGTAGAAAGGCATTCACTGCATTTTATGTGAGAAACAAATTTTGTTGACAGCTTAGTATTAGGTACATCTTGAATTCCCAGCATCTGCTTGCCTTAATCTATGATGTGCAGTGTTTGCAAATCATCCTGTTGCAGAAGTGGGCAAGATTATTCAGACCTCATGCCCCTGGAGCCTTCAGCATACCTCAGAAGCATTGTGCCATGGAGCTGAGACACATCTATTAAAGGGGAAAAAAAAAAAAAAAGCAGCACTAATTTTGAGTACCCAATTAGAGATATTTTGGACCTTGATTTGTCAGAACATTATATTACACATTTTAACTCAAGAAGATCTGAGTGTTCAGTGCTTTGATAGACCTGATCCCAAGATCTCAAGTCACATGTCAGAAAATTAGGAATATATCATTTTTGACCATGTATGAAAAGCTCACCATATGCCTTGCCTGGTCTTGTACAGGATCACAGTGATGAAGGCAATGATTGTAGATGATCCTCCACAGCAGCACTTAACCATCCTTCCTCCTCCAAGAGGCTTCTGCAACTCCTCCCACTGTCTTTATTAAATGGTACAGAGGTCTTACAAGGAACTGTCTCTTCCTCTACTTCATGTTCAAAATCTATTTCTTAGAAAGTTTAATTCTGTGTTTTGACTGAAGAGGTGACATTTCAGAAAAAGGATAAGTGACCGTATAATTGAAGACTTCAAAATACAGTGGCCAAGAAAGATATAATCAATGTTGCACTGACAAACTCAAATCTAGTATTTCTTAGCTCTGAAGTGATTCATTTCATTTTTTTTCCATTTTGTTTGTTCACATGGTATTTTCCCATCACAGTGGGGTGCTGGGATTGGATTGCCTGCATGCAACTCAGCTGCAGCTCCTGGACTGATTTTTCTCCAACACACATCACTGTGGCTGGTCTGGGACACTCTGGCCATTATCCCTCATCTTTCAGCTGGGAGCATGAGGTGGGTGCAACTGAGGTCTTCAACCCTCTCTCATGCTGTGGGGGAGTCTGATTCCTTCCAATACCCAGTTGCCTCACCCAGTTAGTTTCATTTTCTCCCCAACCTGACTCTTTCTTTCTCCACCTTCCAGTCTGTGTCCCCATACTGATGTTTTCTGTCCTTGCCCAGACTGAACTGGGAGCCATGAGGGAGTGAATGCCTCCATCACTCCACAGGGAAGGAGACCCAGAGACCTCGACACCTGGCTGTGTAGAGCAGCTGTCAGAGGGTGGATGTTCAGACAGAAACCTGTTAAGCTCCCGGACCTTTGCTAAATATCTGAGAGTGAAAACTCCTCAGGCTGAGGTCATGACTATATCTGCACAGGTTTCTCCACCATAGCAATATGTAGATTTGGTCCCAAGACTCTGAGCCAGAGGGCCTGGGTTTTATTTCTTTCTCAAAATGAGATAATGGGGTTTTCCTTAACACTGAAAATCAGCTGCACTTTTGTTCATTTTTTTTTTTTTCAAATGGTTTTCTTCATTCTCAGAAATGGCTAATCTACTTTGCCTGAAGCCTTAAAATAAATAAATAAATAAATGAAGTCAGCTCAAGGCAATCATGTAGCACTGACAATTTCAGCCTGGAGTGTTCGTGTCTGACAGAGTTAAAAGCAGCTGAAAACAGGGGATCATAATAGGAAATACCAAACTTAATAATAGGAAGCTGTATCACCTCTGCCTGTTGTAATGAATGGTCCAGAGAAGGTAATTCAGGGGACTCTCATTTGACCTTTCTCAGAAGACATGAACAAGGCAACATTAAACAAAATGAAAAGGCTAAAGGGAAATACTTCTCCCATATCATGCAGCACGTGAAATTCACTGCCACAGGATAATGCTGAGGACAAGAATTTAGCAATTCACAGAAGAGTCAGTTCCACATAATGAGAACATCTGTGATTGCATTTGATAGGACACATTTATAGAGGACATTTTTCTTCATGCTTGAGGACATACAGCAAGTGATAACTGCCTGAAGAAGTTTCCCTTACAGACTATCTGGCTGCTGTCAGTGTCAGATCTGCTTCTCCAAAACATTCAGCATTATTTTTGAATATATTTGGACTATGAATTATTCAGACATACCAGTCCATTTATGCAGACTTAAAGAGTCCATTTGTCAAATCCAGAAAGGCACTTCCAAGGACAGTGATCATAAATCTTTCTCTTTTATTCTGTCATTTTCCCCTATTTTGATAATCCTTTTGTTTTTGTCAAACACTGATTGGTGAGTGGTGTTTGTTTTTGGCTTTTTTTTTTTTTTTCACTTTTCAAGCAATTTAAAAGGATATGAGTTAATCTGTTAAATGATGAAACATTTTTATCTTTGTGACTTTAGAACCTCTCATGAATGAAATCATTACAGCTTTAATGTCAACATCCAGTGTTTCCAGAATAAATCGAAACTATTTATTTAAAACATAACCTCTTTTCATGATCAGTATCTGACCAATGCTTTTAAATGGTAACATATATTCTATTCAGCAGACACTGTATGGTATAATACATTTCACTGGAAGAAAAGTGAAAACCACATTTCACAGCAAATGTCTAAAGGCAGAATACTTTTTTACTGTCAGCTTGCCATCATATATTTGCTGTCATTTATCTAAAATACTACTGAATGCTGTCACCAGTGCTATAAATGATTAGTAATAAAACAAATACTATTATCTTCGTTAGAAGCTGCTCCCCCTGCCTAGTCTGATATAAAGAAAATGCATTTTCTTTATAATTTATCCTTTAGCTACATGGCTCATTGTATCTGTACAATAACAGGCCTTGTATGAGCAGAATAAATTTCCTTTGAACCACAACAGCTTATCACACACTAGCTGTTAGTTCAATATAAAATCAGTCACCATTATCAAATTGTGTCATATACATTTGTGCATATAGTTTTCTTTATCTGGTAAACCTCTAACTGCAGCTAGCAGTGGCTACTGATAGCCTTATTCTTAAAATCCCAAACAAACAGTTGCTCTATGGGTTAGTTTAAATTAGTCTTGATTCAGCAGTTCTGACTGGACTGGAAGTAATCTGAATAATAAGTTTCTCACATTAGAATATCTCTGTATTCTGTTGGGCTTCAAAATGCATACCTGTGTATGTCAGGTTAGATATAAATCACATAAATATTAGAAAATCACTTTATTATTGTCATCATACTTTAAAAAAAGAAAAAAAAAAAGAAAAAAACCCACAAATGAGAAAGCAGAAAAAGCTTTACGTGTCTGGGGTTTTTATCTAGTTTTATTAGGCTTTTATGCCTCATATTGATCAAAACTTGCTAGAATCAGAACAGTTTGTGTCTCGTTTTGCCAGCTGCTGGGGCAGAGGGCTGCATAGTCTGGTGGAAAAATCTCTTCTTCACTGGACCAGAAGTTGCATGCTACTCCTGATTTTGACAGGACATGCAGACAGTCTGTAGCAAGCAAAACCAGTGAGTGTCTTGTCTGTCTGATTGCTACAACCCCAATGAAGTCATCTGAGCATCTGGAAATAAAGACTCAATTGACTTAGACATCAGTGAAACAGTAAAAGAATTTTCAAAAGCGCACAAACGAATAATTTAAAGGCACTCAGGGAAAAAAAAAAGTTTTTGATTTTATAGGATCATTAGAGGTGATCATATTTTTGTTGTGACAATCTACAAGTCTGTTCCAAAAAAATCAAACAGTTTGCCTTATCAAGTTATTTCTGTGGGGTTTTGGTTTTTGGTTTTGTTTTCTTTTTTTTTTTTCTTAGTGAATAATCAGCATAGTAATTCATTTCACTTAAGCAAAGCTGAATAAGAGCAGCAAGAATGATGAAACTACAAAGAGTTTCTGCAGGGCTACTTAGGCACCAGCAGTCTGAGTACAGCTTCACTGCTGAGAAAAAAAAGTCAGAGGGAAGCAGCTGGAAATAATGATAAATTTGGAGAGGACTGGGACAACCTGATATTTAGGTCCTTCATGTTACCTTGTCTTGCCCTCATGTCTGAATTGTTTGGTATTTTCTTTAATGGTAAAGTTGATTGAATTTTAAAAATGTTAATTATACTGACATTTAATTTTTCATTCTAAATGATGCAAAATATATGGAACAAAAAGGGTACAGAATTAACCTACAGTGCTAATAGCACCCAAAAGAAGAGTAAGTTCTTTTCAAGATACTGAACAGGACTTCATGGTGCTGAACAGGACATTATGTGTACATAAGTATCTCTGGCTACTGTTAGACTCTTATGTGTGTGCATATATATATATATATATGTGCATATACGTATATTTGGATTTATGTATGCATGAGTATATAAAGTTCTATACACATAAAATGTGTGAAATCACTGGAAAAGCCAGATGTTTAATTTTATAAGTGGGAGATAGTCTGCCTGTGCAGATCTCAATCGTCATTCTAACCTATCATGAAAAGCAGTCAAGGATAATTATCTGACACTAAAGTGACACCAGTGGGAAAACAGATGTGAATATATTTCTCTTCAGTTGTGGAAACATGCAGAATGATGGATATATTTCCATTTTTTCTGAAGTCCTGTCTCCTGGCTGAGTTTTCACCTCTGACCATTTATCTCTGCTACTACAGAGTAATTTGCTGCCCTTTCAATTAAGGCAGCCCACATGTTTGTAAGGCTGTAATGTGAATTACTCAAGGAAAATAATATTGGCTAAAAATCATACACAACAAGTGTATTATTTGTGTTTGTTTGTTTATGAATATTATTAACCCAAAGTATTCCAGCATTGTGGTTTGTACAGAAATTGGGAGATAAAGGGAGCAGTAAGGTTCCTTTTGGCAGCAGGAATGAGCAGGCACAGAGGGGTCCACTGAGGCCAGATCCATCCCATGTATGGCAGGTAGTGGTAAGATACAGAGAACTGAATCAAATAGATTGACATGACTTTGAGAGCTCTGAGAGCAGCTGGGAAGTTACTCACCTCAGTAAAATTATGCCAATCTGCATTCACCATCTGGCCTAAGGCAGTTATTATGTCTCTTATGTCAATAGTTACCATTTTAGTTCAGTTGGTTTTACTTATCTGTGACATACCAGCTGCTAGACACCATAGCTTGTATAATTTTTGAATCTCACTGCATATGGTGAAGTGCCTGGGTATTTTCAGTGCAGCTTGACAAGCTTTGGAATTGCCAAATGGTCCAGTCTTACAGGCAGTTAAACACTGTTCCACCAGCCTGCCCAGAAGAAGTGTATTTGGTCATACTTAGCTGTAGAGGTTTACTTTGGGTGTGTTTACTGTGTGCCACAACCACCTGGATTTGAACTGTTCTGCTTCAGTGTAAGCTTTGTACATGACCATATGGCTATATGGCATCTATAGCTTTTTACAAGGTGAAAGTCAGCTTGTGGAGAGAACTTTCCCACCACCACTGCAGACAAGCTGGTCAATCCTAGTTACCAGATTACTCCATCACAGAAGATCTGAATCAAGTTCCTGGCTCTCACTGCCCAACTAATGCTGGCTTTTAAAACTACACTTTTTATGGTATATGAAAAAACTGCCAAGCATATTGGTGCTGTGCCTTTTAGAATAATAATTAAAATATCCTTAACACACAGCTGTTCCATTTAATTAAAGGCAACACTTGTCTGACTTCCTGGGAAATGTCTGGAGACTCCTTGCACATGTCTACACTAAGGAAAGATAAGACCAAGGAACAATCCCTGTGTCTGATGCCAACTTGTACAGAGTTTTGAAATGGTCAAAATACCTGAATCTGGGGGATATATGGCAGCCTCTCAGGTAGTGTTTTGTCACATGAAGCTGAAAGTGTGTGTTGCACTCTCTGGGGCAGAGTAAAAATGGAGGTGGATGTTTGATGTTTTATCCAAGGAAAAGATGTTAGCATGCAAGAGACCCCCACATGCATACAATCTCATCCTCTTATCCAGGTTCACTCAGTCTTTGTTATTTCATCTCTTTGCCATCATTTCCATAATGAGCCATCATTTTTGAATTTTTAGGTGTAATAGCTACTTTCTGCTTATTTTTTCCTGTTTCATTGTAATGTAAGAGATGGGATAAAACTGACAAATCAATACCAAAAGAAATGGCCATAAATCAGCTATGTACAACTGTGCTAGTGTCAGAAAATCCACAGGGGATATGAAAAATAAATGTGTGAATAATAAGAGAAATAAGGGAAATATTTTCATTGAGGTAAGTTCCCTTGGAGCAATATAACAAATGATATTTTGTTTAGACCACAATTTAAAGAAATAATGTATTGATTCCTAGGAGAGCTCTGTGACTTTAAAATAAACACAATAAGGTCTGAGTCTGTGCCCAGGGAGTTAATGGTAAAGCAAAGTCATTCAACCTGGCTCTCACTGACTTTATAAGCATTTTGTATTGCCCTGCCAGTTTCACAGATTCATAGATTCATAGATATTAGGGGTTGGAAGGGACCTAGAAGATCATCTAGTCCAACCCCCCTGCCCGAGCAGGATCACCTAGACCAAGTCACCCAGGAACAGATCAGTTACAAGTAGCCAGACTTCTGCCAGGCCTAAGAATTAGAAATTGTACTTTCACACATTTGGATGAAGTCCAAAAAGTATCCTAATATCAAGTACATTTTAAGCAGCTTAAGGCAGCTTTACATGACGAGAACAGTGGAAAGGCTCATTAACGGAAATGACTGAGTTGCAACAGCTCCAGAGATGCACGCTCTGGCCCTAAAGTCATAAGAGCATCATGTTGTTCTTACAGATTCCAGTTCTTGCTGTTTAGCTATTTTCTAAGGTCAGAGGCAGCCTTGGGTACCAATACTACTGTGACAGATTCAGATATGGTGTTCATGACAGTTCAGAGCAAAGAATTGCACTTTTGTTACAGAAAGTATTAACAGCCATAAACAAACACTTGTGATTTGGAGCACACCTGGTAAGAGAGTTTCTTTTCCCAGAGTTGTGGGGTTTTGTCTGCAAATCAAAGCAGTACCAGGGAATTTTCCAGGTATAGTGTCATGTTCACCCCAACTGGCAGATTATTAGAAGGGTCTCAAGTATGGTTCTGGTCTGGGCCAGTGGTTACACAATGGCTCAGGCACAGTTTGTGAACCAGTATGGATCAAGGCCACCTGAAACAGCCCACAGTTTGGATAGTGCTGGCCCATTTTGCAGCATCCCCTAAAAGCATCTGATGCTGTGGACATATGCTGTTTCACACTAGTTTGATTTATATGTGTAAACACAGATGACATACATGAAAAAAAACTTTTTTGTTCTGAAAAAAATTTTTGTTCTGAAAAAAACCTGTCCTCCTTGGAGATATGGATTACCCTGCCACTAGAGATCATTGCTGGTGGCCAAAATAGAAATAAGAAATAAGGATGATTTAATAAGGCAGGCATGGGTAATAAATTTGACAGCTCTGATGGTCTTGAAAGTCCTAAGCCACAGGCATGTTGGATCTGTGGCACATCATGGATTTCCCACATGGCACCCACACAGAGCAAGCCCCATTGGAAGTCTATTCCTTGATTTTTTAACTGCATTTCCTCTGCCTTACAGGGATGAGCTGCCCTTTCCTCTCAAATCATCCATCCAAAAGCAGAGTCAAGCCCAGTTTGACATGAAGGGTCTCCACCTGTTCTCAGAATTTGGGTTGGAGGGCATCTTACAGAGAAAATTTATGTGACCAGAAATTTGTCCCCTTTTTTTCCTGCATAATAGACAGCTGTAAAATGAACATTGCTGCTTTTAACAAGACAGGTAATATCTCTGATGTCCTACAGCATCACTGAGTGTGGTCATGGCATCATTAGCCCCTATGCACTGAAGGCAGGTTCACAACAAATGGATCAGGACTTCTCCCCTCTACCACACCCAAGGGCCATGGGCAACAGGAATAGAGTGTAGCAGCTCCCACATGGGGCTGTAATGAATCAGGAGAGTGCAGGAACAGTGTCAAAGCAGCATCCAGAGCTGGCAGTCAGCTTTTGGGAGGCCCAGAGGAAAGGCAGGATTCCTTCTCTAAGAAGTGAAAAGTGAGAAGGGGTTGCCATGGAGGCAAACAAAGTTGATTTGCCTACAGTGTGTTCAAAGAAAAGCTACACTGAGACTTCTTTAATGGGGAATGAAAGAACTGTCACTGATTTAAACATTCAAATAAACACTTTTACAAATTTTGTTCACGAGGCATTTTCTCTGACTGGAGACAGTAAACAGTGGGTTCTCATAGAAGATGATTTCCTAGTGTGTGAGCTGAGGCTCCTGAGAGGTTTAAATCCTTATTTTTTTCCTTTTCTTACTCTTCTTCTGAGGCTGGGGAAAACATGTAATGTAAAATCCTTAAATGAAAAGGTCTTAATTGTATGGAGAGGTTCATACAGCGTGCCTTATAGATGCTGGCCAATAGACAAACTGAAATGCTATGTCTTTAGATTCAGAAGGGCTGAAGAGTTTACAGCATTGCAGAAAAATCTGAGTAAAAAGCTATGGCTGCAAAAGAATTACTTTTTTCTTCAAAAACACAGACCAAGGACAAGGTAGGGATGAAACCAACAATGAGTTTCTAGCAGTACATTTAGGGGCTTCAGTCTGAATAATGCTGCTAATGGAAAGAAAGCTTTATCAGGGTGACTGACTGTGTGGCTCTGTTATTAAAGAAGCACTGCAGGAAAACAATTAAGAAAATAAATGATACAGAGAAGCAAATTGTCATCATGGATATTCTGTCTGAAATAGTTACAGCACTAAAGAAGAAATATCTGATTTTAATTGCACCAAAATTTATCTTTTAACAGAAGGGTATGTTGGAGTTTCTGAACTGCACTGTAGCTTAGACTTCAAGCAACTTGGCAATCATCACTTGGACACTCAAAGCCAGATATCCCTTACCTTATATCTTCAGCTTATAAAAATGGAGCACAAAACTGATCTTAATTATCAGTAATTAATTACATCATTAAATAGACAAAAGAAACTTATCACTGAGAATATCTATCTCTGTTTATTTCTCTTCTCTAGATACCTGAGGAAAATTTGAGCTCTGCTGTGCTTTTGAGGCTCCATTACTTTCTCTAAAAACCCTATTGTGGAATTGCTGCTTTCATTGTCCTTATTTTGTTCAGGTTTTCTTGGATCTTTAGATTTAAACCCTTGTTGTTGTAGGGTTTGATGCAAAATATGTAGTCACCACATAATGCAACATCAATGCTGCAGAGAAGCAGAAGTGCTTTAGTACCCAACTGTTCGTGTCAAGGACATCTTTAGGATGAACAGCACAGAAACTGAGGGGCTCTGGCAAGATGATGAATGAACTGCCATAAAGAAGCTGCTTAAGGAGTTTGGCTGTGACATGGTGAAAGAGGACACTTCTAAAATGACCTGTATTGAAGCATAAAATATTCTCTGAAAAGAGAGAAATAAAATTGATCGGAAAATATCACCTAATGCACAAAGGTGTATGCACAGACGGTGAAGGAGATTGAGTGGACCAGTTGAAAGGACACACATCAGAAGGAGGGCTAGAAAGATAGCAGTCAAACACAGCTGTTTTTTTAAAAGGAGTATTAGAATGAAGCATTTGCAACACATTCTCATTTAATGCATAACACAAGAGAAAGACGACACAAATGGAAAGTCTCACTTTGGAAAGGGTGAAAGAAATAGCAAATTTGGGCAAATGTCAAAGGGTGTAATTGCTCTGTTTATACTGAATGAAAAATGTTCTACAAAGGAGCCAATTTACATAATGTGGAGGCATTTAGTATGATTTATAGCCCCGTTTTAAAGGCAGTGGAGTGAAAAAAAAAGTCATTAAATCCCCTGCTTTTTATCAGAGAAATAACTGCTGTTGGAAAAGAAACTTGAAGGAACATTGGGAGCTTAGAGACTGGGGGAACCAGGATGGGACCATGTGGTGTTGTACAGTTAGACAGGACACTGCAATGACATCTTTTCCCTAATCCATGGGGATCCGGAGGAAAGCACCTTGAAGCTCACTGCAGTGCCTGGTGGACTAGGTGATCTTATAGATCCCTTCGATCCCAAAGCATTCAATCTTCTGGTGACAGTCTCTGAGAAACGAGTGAAAGCTAGAACTAAGCATTCTTCTTTTGAAACTTAACATACTATTTACCTGTCTGAAAATGAGGGGATTAGTTTTCCTCAGCTAAGTGCAAAGTAATTTCTGTCAAACAACTTTTTATGTAAGAAAGCTTGTGCTTTTGTTGTGTTGTTTTGGGAGGGATTTTTTGAGAGGAGTGAAAAATATTAGAGGATTTTCTAAAAATTTCCACAGATAATGTTTTACTGTTTACCTTAAAAAAAAAAAAAAAAAAAGCTAAAGCCTCTACCTGTCACAATGTCAAGAGTTACTACTGACTGGAAGTAGGTCAGTTGATAGTGCATGTGAAATCAGTATCAGCTAACTTAATTGTTGACTAATCTCAATTCACACATTCCTAAGAAAAATCTACTATAGAGCCTGCTGTGATTTTTTATCCTGTTTGGTTAATGAAAAAGGAAGGATTATTTCCAAAAATACCCAGGCTGTTCATTTTGTAGAATGTCTCGTGGAAAACACTTATCTGCAAAAGCGAGAAAAGAGGAAATACACGTCTGATACAAAAGGCAGTTGGGTAATTGATAATTTCAGCTTCCTTCATAAATATTTTATCTTTTTAAAGATAGAAAAATGTTTACCTTCACACACACAATCTAGCTCATTAACCTTGTCTCCACATTTGTTGCTTGAGCACATTTAAATAATTTAAACTCATTAAGCACACCACCATCACTACCAGGGAGCAGAATCTTACGTCATGAGGAGTCTGACTGATCTCACTTGTGGAATAACATATTGACCAACATCAGTAGAGATAGTGCAGTAGTAGCCATAGCAGAAAGAGTAATAAAATATGAAGGTGGTATGATGTCACTATGAAAGGTCATATTGTTCCCAGTCCAATCCTCTTCAGTCCTGAAAACATCCCTTTCACACACTCACTGTGGCATACTCAGGCTATTTCGGAGTATCTATGACTCACTTGTAAATCTTCATAAACACAAATCATTGCCAGCATGGATGCAAGTGAATTCAGCATTTCGAAGGAGAAATAAATAGCTATTAAGAAGCATACTTCTCATTTCACATGTCAACTCAAATATTGTCTCACATCCATCAGATCTATATCCTTTAAAGCCTATCCAGGGAGATTATGACTGCACTTGTAAATAGGAGCAGAAGCACTCAATGAGCTGAAGTGGAGCCACTGAAACAGAGAGAAACAATTTCACTGAGCTCAAAACCTGGCAAAGAGAATCATGATGCAATACAACAACATGAGAGCCTTGACAGAGCTTGGATTGTGTGGATTACAGGTGGTTGGTGGGGGGTTTTTAAGGATAAGAATCTTTATTTTCAGAGTGGTTAAGAGTTTTATTTATTACTTCGTTCTGTTCACTGTATAACAGCACTTCACTCCTATTTATTTCTTTAAATCCCTCAGACATTGCTGCTCTGAGCGAGCATTTGTGGCAAAGGTAACACAGGAAGCTTGATAAGTGCCTTGCAGGAGATGGGTTAGATATCAGCTCTCTCTCAGTTCATCCTTATTGTCTGTTTCTCTCTTTAGTAAAAGAGAAGTGAGTTTCCACATATTTCAAAGTGCTTTGCTCCAGTGGCCATGAAATTGCTGGATGATTACACTGATAAGGAGCTGCTTATCTAGCTGAAGCCAGTATTTCTATAAACCATCAGTAAATATCAACAATCCCAGAGTTAAACATTTCTCTTCCTTTGCCTGATAAGAATTGCATTTATGAAGTTTATTACTTAAATTTCAGGGCACGGCCCATTAGCAAACAAATGTTTACCACTTTATTTATAGGCTGTGATGCCTGAACCTAAAAGGAGGCATCAAACCCTTTTATATAAAAAAAAAAATCCAAGAATTTAATAAAGTAACATACATCATATCCTGCATCTGTCCTCATTCTGCAAGGGTGGAGCCCTAAAAATTTGAAATCCTTCCCTCTATTTCTATTAAACAGTGTATTTGGGTGAGAAGAGAAAACAGATCCCTTTTTTTGAATCCTGATCTCCATTACAGAAAAGGTGGTAGTTCTTAATCCCTGACAGGTATCTGCAGAGATTTTATCAGTGTGCCAAGTCCTCTTGATTACGGCTATTTGGGTCAACTCCAGTGAAAATGTTAATTACTCTATTGTATCAACTAGAGGAAGGATAAGATAAGGGAAATCATTATTGGTGGGATGATTGGAGCAATGTCCACTGCATCTGGGGAAGGTACAGAATCAAAGGTGTTAACAGAGAGTGCAAGGCTCAAGAACAGGAAGAAGATGAAAAACCAGGGCAAGAAACCTCAGGCTGGTCAGCTGCAGTGCTGTGTGGGTGTTATGCACTCTGGTCCTGATAGTGAAATGGAAGCCCTGCTCCACCAACATGTTCTTAATTTCCTCATCCTCTTGATGGTTCACTCTTTCACTGTGCAGCAGGTGAACAAAACAAACAATAAAAAGCTTGTTGATTTTCTTTCATCACATAGTGCTTTCCACTCAAGGCCATGGGATTGAAATCCTGACTGCTGGTCAGTGGACTTCTCTGGGTCCCAGCTCATGGCCCAGTACTCACATACTTTGTCATGTGTTTTTCCAGTTCATTCTGTCTGAAATACTTTAAAATCTGGGCTGCAGCCCTCCAGATTGGTAATTTCACAATGGGACTCCAAGACCATGTATGACATTTTTTTGTATGTGGCAACCTATGAACATTTGTAGAATACATAAGGATGTCAGACCCATGCAAATAGTGTTGGATGACTGTGTTGGATGAAAGGAAGCAAATATGATGAAGCCTGCTGACTCATTGACTGTTTAGAGTGGGCCCTGGTTTTGTCTGGGAGGAAAATAATTGCTTCAGCTTTGGGGTCAGGGATAGTTTGAGAGGGAATTCAAACAGCAGGAAAACTACCAATAATAATAAATTACTTAGGGAGTTTACTTTATATTTGACATTTAAGTAAAAAAAACCCTGTTCATTCCATACCTCCTGGGAGCCCTGTGTTGTGTAAGTAATAACGTTGTGGCTTCTGCCCTATAGCTGCTGAAAGGTGAAGCTCTTCTAGAAGTGCCAAACATCTACTGAGCATATGGGAGAACATTATTATCAAATAAGTTAAATTCAGCTGGAAACAGTCTTTGTGAGCACAGATTTACTGACAGATATTGATTGTTCTTTTTTATTTTCTAGCACAGCATATCATACCTAAATTAGTGACACAGGAAAACTAGAAGTATGCTAATAAATAGATTGCATGGTGGATGAAAATCACCCCAAAGTAAGTAAATGTCCTATGTGCATGTGTCACAAGTAAAGGAATCAAAGCAAGGTGTCACAATTACAGCTCTAGTTGAATAATTGCACAAAATAATTTATTGGTAGAGGATCCTCAAAGCGTTTGTCAGATGCTTTTGTCTTTTATTTGAGGTTTCACTGAGATTCCAGGGTGATATATTCACTTTGTAGTTGAATTCCTGTCTCATCTAATATTGTATTCTCATAGATAATAGGATTACTTCTATGAAATGCATAAAAAGCAATAGTTAGACTTGTGTTTTATCAGAAGCCACTTATTTTGGATTTCTATGAATAGGATGTTTGCTGAAGCACACTGCTATGCTGAGAAAATAATTCAAAGTCATTTATTTTCCACCCACTTGTCTGTCTGCCCAGAAAACTAATAATTTGTTTATTCAGTTAAATAAGATAAGACACCAACTTGCCAAAACTTAGAAATGACTGTTGAGCACTGTCAATACATGCATGAATACATATAGTGGTTTACACTGACTTTGATTTCATTTTAGTTGAGGGTTTATGTATCTGCTGGAAAGATTTTTTTTTTCCCTAAGGCATTCATGGTGAGGCATCACAGACACTGTTAACATTGTAGACTCCAGGGATCTCTCAGCATTCTTATTTTTCATAGATAATATCTAGTGTAGGAAGCTGTGGCCAAAGAAGAGCTGTATGTTAGTGGAATGACAGAGGTGAACTTAGGTTTTTGGTAAATTATATCTATTAGCATATTCTCCACAATACTTTTGCAATCTATTTTCCCTGTGAAGTTCAGGAACATGTCTATGAATTAATTCTACATAGATGGGGTCAGAGTTGCACACCATGCCTTTCTTATTTACAAAGTGTGGTGAGCTTTCCTCTCCTGATTCAGGTCTGGCTTTTCCAAGTGCAGGCATAGTTCTGTATCTCAACCTTACATCTCTCTGAAGTCGCTATAAATGCAGAATTGATTTTGCTGAACACTGTTATGTGCATTTTTGTGGTAAATCAAGATGGTAAACCACTGAGTTCAGGGAAGTTATACTATTAGAAAAACAGTGTGATATCAGAATTGGGTTTCTGTCTCATTTCAAGCAAAGCTGTGTTACAAATAAGGCAAAGCTTGACCAATTTCACACTTTCAGGTTCCTTTCTAATGCAATATCTATTCTGGGGATAAAAGCTCAGTTATTTCAGCTTTATAATTCTATTTTGAAGCCTTCACCTTCCCACAGACTTCATTGTAGCTAATCTAATTGCTTGTGGCAAATGGTTGAGTTTCACTTTTTTCCTTCATTAATTCATCATACTTTAGATGCTCAGAGATTTCAGAAGTCTGTTTGGAATATCTGTAAATCTCTATGTTTCCAGAAGCTGTTTATACAAAGCACTCCTCTGAACACCTCTCCTTGTCCTGTTACCTTTGTTTTCCTCTAATGGAGTATGTCTTTCAGGTGAAGCCACAGAGCATAAAGCAAGGATACAACTTCATACAGGGAGGGCTGCAGCAGAAATCCTGGTGTGAGGAGTTCCCACTCAGTCCCAGGGTGCTTGCTCTGAGCCCCACACCAGTGCAAGTTGCCTCATGGACATGCTACATTTTCCTCATTGTTTTCTTTTCCTTAGCGTGATAGTGGAGAAAAAAAATCTTACTAGTGGAGAGGGGAATTATGTAAGTCTGTGCTGTCCTCAAATCCCTCTCTTAGAGAGCTTCTGAATTGAGTCTTACATCAGAGAGAGCACACATACATAGGTAAAATAATTTCCTCCATGAGCCTGCTGGCAGCTTATCACCATACCATGACTACTGAACACTTTATTACTAGTTCAGTGTAGGTATCTGAGTTTTGAATAACATTGTAAACTCCAACTTTTTGCTTTGTTTTGTTTTAAATGTCTTTACTTCCCCAAAGTTTAAATTGCAGAAAGTCAAAAATAATAATTTCCTGTCACCTTGTGGTCTTAATTCACAGAATGGTAGGGGCTGGAAGGGACCTCTGGAGATCATTGAGTCCAACCCCCCTGCCAGAGCAGGAATACCCAGAGCAGACCACACAGGAACATGTTCAAGAGAGTTTTGAAAGACTCTAGAGAAGGAGACTCCACAACCTCCCTGGGCAGTCTGTTCCAGGCTCCATCACCCTCACAGGAAATCTTTTCCTCATGTTGAGGTGGAACTTCCTGTGTTCCATTTTGTGCCTGTTGTACCTTGTGCTATCACTGAGAACCACTGAAAAGAGTCTGGCCCCATCCTCACAACACCCATCCTTCAGATATTTATAAAAATTGATAAGATTCCCTCTCAGCTTTCTTTTCTCCAGGATAAACAGCTCCAGGTCTCACTAATGTACCAGCCTTGGTGATACCACTGCAGGCAGAATGCTGGTGGTGGCTCATCCCACAGGGCAGCTGGTCACACAGCCATCCCCATATGGTAACAAACTGAGGACTATGCCAGGCAGAAGAGGACATGATGGCCCTTTCTTCTCCATTGTTGCTTCTCCTATGTGCCATGGCAAGGCACCCAGAGAGCAATGGGACCAGAGCACAGCACATTACTGTCCTCTCCCTCCAGAGGTAACTATCCTGCCTGTAGCCCATCACACTTTTCCAGCAGAAAGCTGGAAACTCATCACAGCCAGAGGCAAAGGGAGCTCCTCATCCTTTTACTTTGGAGTGGTGTGGGCCAGGCCCCACTGGAGCTCCTGGCACCATCACTAGTAACACAGTGGCGAGGACAATTCTGGTGATCCATGTCAAAGGGGGTGGCTAGCATGTTTGGTCTAGGAGGGGTTTCTCCTGGTCATCAGGGAAAAATGGGATGGACAACCTTGACAGGAAGCTGGGACAGTCCCAGGCAAGGAGGTAGAGGAGGGTTGAGGTGATGGAAGGTGATTGATTTTGTTGCTCATTCTCCCCTTTTGGACAGCTGCAGCCCTGCAGATGGACAGAACCAGCCAAAATGAATGCTACTCAAACATAAAGCACTGCACTGCTCTACAGGGACATGAACCCAAGGAGAAGGAAGACAAACACAGTCCCAGTCTATACTTCACTTTAGACCTTCAGGCATCTGGAAGCTCCCCTCAGCCACAAATAGAGATTGGTCCATCATCCACTACCTCCAAATCCCACTCACTAACTCTGAACCCTGTCATGGGTTTGCAAGCAGCAGGAAACTCCCCACAGCCATATTCAAAAGGACCTCTGCATCACCCTCCATCTCCATACCCCATTGTGCTTCTACAGGGAGCTGGAAGCTCCCCACAGCAGAGGACAATGGCAGCACTGCAACACCAAATACCTGCATAGCCCATCACCTGTTCCATAACCACTCACAGGCCCACAGGCACCTGGAACCTCTTCGCAAATAAGGACAAAATTATTTCTGCACCACCTTCCACCTCCACACCCCACTGTGTTCTACAAGCAGCTGGAAGCTAATCACAGTCATGGACAAAGAAAGCACCAACCACCAACCATCTCTGCAACCCACCACTCTCCATAACACATTACAGTCCTACATGTATCTGAAAGCTCCCTACAGCTGAGGACAAAGGGATCAGTCATTAATTGCCTCCTCTGAAAGCAGCAGATCTTTAGCTACAAATGTCTTTGATGGTTTTGCTGTCAGATCCTCTCTTCTACATTATTATAATTTGGTACAGTCATCAGATATTTCCTTCAAGTGTTCAAAAAAATGATAAAACAGTAGCTTCTTGCAAGCTACATTTAATTAAGCTGCAAAGCAATCCAGAAGTCTTCTCATTTGTTTTGAATTAGTCCATTTAGTCTTTTTTTCAAGGGACAATGTTTTATCTTTATTTATATGAGTCCAAATCTTCTTCTCCTTCAAGAGTACAGTGATGACTGAACAGTCTACAGCAGGGACAAGGACAACATGACATACCCTGGTCTCTTTTATGGATCCATCTCTATTTTCCAGAGTGCAGATGTGTGTTTTCTTGTGAAGTCAGTGATGTGGATGCTGTAAGATTTAGCTTACAAGAGAGTTATGACAGTTGCTTCCCTAAATCAACCTTTCATAGTGTTGTCACAAAATGGGAAATGCAATGGCTTATTTATCTGAATTGACTCCAATTAATTTTAATTTATTGGAGAAGACCAAAAGAAAATGGTTTTAATGCATTGTCAATTGTCCTCATTCGAGTTGAAAAAAAAACAGATTGAGATATCCCAGTTTATGTCAGGAATCTGGGATTTCATTCAGGGGAACTTAGTGTGAAACTAAAAGCATGGTTGCTATCACAGAAAGACATATTTGTCTGAAACTGCTGTTGCCTTTCATTACCTTTCTGTCTTGCTAATTAGATCTAATAAAGGTGATTAAGATCAGCCTGCAGATGAATTCTGGAGGCATGGACAATCATGTCCATGGTTTTGGTAGCACATAACCATTTTCACACCACAGGTCAATGCAAGTACTTCAACTAAAAAACACTGAATACTAAAAAAATTGCTAGTTGCCAGGGGGCAGGTTCTGTATGAAATATGTAAGATGTACCTTTTCCTATCCCTTTTCTAACTAGGTTTCTTGCCAACTATGTCATATATTGCCTACGACAGCATTCTTGGCTCTCAAAAAATGCAGTGTTGCTCATCCAGTCTGTGTAAAGATCTCCTACAAAGGTCCTTTTCCTTGCAATCAGCTCACACCAACACTCTGTGCACTTTTTCCAACTGCCACCTCCTTGAGAACATTTTACAGAGGCAGCTCACTTCATTCTCAAGTCCGTTTTCATTCCTTGTTTGCTAGGCACAGGCTGGTTCCTTATTTCTACTGGCTCACCATGCAACCTTAGTCTCACTTGTACATTTTCAGATGCTGTTATGCTTTTGGCTGTGTTACTCTTTAAGCTTGGCAGGAGATTCCTGTAAATAAATTTCTGCATGGTCTCTCCATCAAATACTTCCTTCCCTGTGAGCACACATCCAAGGTGTTATGTGGTTCAGACATCCCTTCCAGCTGTGTCAGTTTTTGATGACTGTGTGTCATGATGAGATGCTGGGAGTGAGTAGGGGATTTATGAAGTTCAATAACAAACTGGAGGAGTTGTCCAATTTAGGATGAATGAGCTATTTTCAAAGGCACAGTGGGAGCACTTCACATTGTGTGGCCTGCATCTTCATTTGCAGTACAGGCTGTGCTTCAGTGAGGCTGCATGATGAAGGAGACAACTTGACAATGCTTCATTTCCATTTTTACACATGCAAGAAAGCAGTGTGTAGTATCCACTCAGGGGACGTTTGCACTGTGAGTTATATTCTCTTCCCTCCTCAGCCCCTCTGACCTCTATTCATGCAAGTATGAGCCCAGATCAGTGCTAAAAAAAAAAAATAAATATATATAATTATTAATGTAATTAACTGCCTGTAAAGCTCTGCTGTAAATCAGATCCCTGGAATGGACTGGGTTATAAAATTATCCTTTTGTGAACAGTTATTATTAACTTTGGTGACCGAAACAGAGCAGTGAACTCTGAAAGATATGGAGCATGATATGAGCAGGTAGGAGTAATGGCAATAAAAATGAAAAATTTGACAGAAAATATTGTAGGCAGGATGCTTTCCACCACTTTGTTCCCTCTGGAAGATGAGCAGCTTACAGTGAATATTTGGTAAAACTGTGTTGTACTCCACAAGCTCAGCAGGGAGTAACCCCAGGTTCACTGGCTCCTAGCCCCAGTAATCCAGCTATCATGCAACAGTGGAGCCCTGAGCACATAACCTCTCTCCTGATGCTTGACTCTTGAAGGGAGTTTATCCATCTCTAAGGAGATCTGCAAGAGGTCACTACAAAGAAAGTCATATGTGGCAAGATAACAAATGAGACACCCTTGGCCATTTTCTCCAGGAGGTAATCCCTATCACCTTTCCATCCCCTGAGTGCTGGAGCCACTTGGTATGGATGATGCTTCAGGGGCTTCCAGCCCAAGTGCAGCCAACAGGCTCCTGCCCACCAAGGTGATGGCTGTGCTAGCCATGGTCAGCTTCAGGATCTGCAGGTGGCTGCAGCAGTGTCCGCTGGCTCCCCCCACCAAGTCATCTCCCATGGGACCTCAGAAGGACTCAAAACCCCCCTGTTTCATTAGATTTTCAAAATAATTGCATTCAGGTATGTAGAACAAATGATCCATGTCTTTCAAAAGACACACACTGGGTGTTTGGGATCTTTGAAAACCTGCCTGTAGCTGTGGCAGCTGCAGCTCTCCAAGTGCCATTGAAGAATGAATCCTCACAATCTTTTCTCAATGCAGATAGCATCTGTTCAAAACCCTGGCTCCATTTCTGGGTGGTGAACTCATGAGCAATGTAGGAGCCTAAATTTCATTACCTTTCAAATGGGTTTAACTGCTTTTGAAAATGTTACCCATTGTGCTCTTTTACAAATCTCCCCCATTGTGCACAATTAAGGAGTAAGAAGATTGTCTCTTTGCAGCTGTCATTTAGAGGTTGGATAAAGGTTGGGAGCTGAAAAAAAGCGTCTGTTGAAAGTGTCTGTGGAATGTCTCATTGTCCAACAGAAAACCAGGCTTGGGACACCTGCATTATTATATTCACAACTCTGCCAACAGCCCGTTAAGTAACTTCGTGTAAGTCACTTCTTTTTTGGGTGTGCATGAAGGCTACTCCACGAGTGAAATATGGATATTGATGCTTAAATTCCTTTGGAGAGAGGCTTGGGAGCTTGAAATGAACACTACAGTACTGTGCTCATACAAATGCCCAGACATTTTGCCTTCTCAGGGAAGATAAATGCTACAGCAACATGATGGAAAAGGTACCTGATTTACAATAAACAAAACCTCTTCTATGCATTTTATGACAAGACAAAAACACCTCTGGGAAATATCCTCAACATTTCTAAGTTACTTCTGAGGAATGTCTGCAGGCTAGGTAATTGTGAATAAAACCTATATCCTTCATTTGGTAGTAATCATGTGCCCTGAAATAGTTTATTATCACAGAATCACAGAATGTTAGGGGTTGGAAAAGATCTAGAAGATCATTTAGTCCAACCCCCCTGCCAGAGCAGGAACACAGACTATAATCTAATCTAGCACAGGTCACGCAGGAATGCATGCAGGCAGGGCTTGAAGATCTCCAGAGAAGGAGACTCCACAACCTCTTTGGGGAGCCTGTTCCAGTGCTCTGTGATCCTTACAGTAAAGGGTATGAAAGATTTCAGTGTTTAAATGGAGATGAATGATAACTTGGTGGTTCTATTGCAAGATTTTGGCAAACAGATAATTTTGTTGCCCATGTGGAATAATAAAGGCTCATGTTGAGAGCTAGAGCCATTACATCTCTTTTTGGTGGGTTTACAAATCCCAGAGCCATTTGAATGGAAAGGTACCTTAGGAGGTCCCAGGTCCCACCTCCTATTTAAAGTAGGTCCCTGCCACCTGTAGACCAGGTTACTGAGTGCAGGGGTCCATCAGAATTGCACAGAGTGGCTGATCCCACTTTTTCCTCTCACTTCCAGCAATGTTCTTTCTTTTTTTAATGCCATAGCTCAGAAAGAAAAGAGGGGGTGCATGTGTTCCTTTGTCATGCAACCCCTCTGGCCAAATTGCAAATATCCTGAGTTCTGGGAAAGGTATCCCACCATACTGTGTGGATGGATTGCTTCAGGAGCTCTACTGTGCCTTTGGTACATCCTGCTGTGTCAAACATGACTCTGCTTCCAGCTGGCCTCTACCCAAACTGGCAGCCTTGCACAGAGCTGGCCTTGACCCACCAAAGCTCTTTCTCCTGTGCACCCTGGTCAGACTGTGCACAGTAGCTCTGCGTCCTCTGTTTTTAATGGTGACCACCTCAAGTCTATTTTTAAAAGCAGGCTTTTGTCTGCAAGGAATATGAGAAAATTTGGCTTCTCCTATGTTCCCACAACCTCTCAGCAAAGCACTGTCTCGGGTGTTTGGCTTGAAAAAAATTACTTAAGTAGCCCTACTTAACATTAAGGGTACACATAAATTTTTTGTTGACTTAGAGTGAACAGCAGCAAAGCAGCTGAGAACACTGACCCAGGTCACAAGAATGAGGGAAAAAAACAGCTACTGAAGTGTCCCATGCAGAATCCCACCCTGGGACATGGCTCCTGAGTTGCCAGGTTGTGTCCTGAAATACTTTCTTTGTCTAGAATCCAGTGATCACATTTTAATACCTGATTTCTGTTGCTTCTCCCCTCACTTCCAAGAAATTCTAGCAGTTGGTAAAACCAGGGTTTTTTTCCCTGCAAAAATGAGCAATTGCAAGGGGAAATGTAAATTACAGTTCCATTTAATTCTACAGGCTGGTTTCCAAATTAACTATATTTCTCTGCAGTCCAGAAAGTTCTTGTATATAATCATAAGTAGCCTGTTATAAAGCAGTAAGACATCAGTAATAACAATTTCTTAATTAAGTTCCAAGAAGCATTTTCAGACTGTTATAAGCCAAGCAAGTTTCTCTCTGCTGTGTTTAAACATGCATTACCTGTAGATGCCAGTATGATGGGTATCTCATCAATAGAAATGATCACATTGAACTAGTAAACCTTGTCCTTCAGTGTTTTTTTTAATAAAAAATCGAACATTTGAAAAGAAAGTGCAGAATTCAGGCTTTCCTGAACAGGTGCATAGTGCTAATACTCATTTACTTACCTTAACTATAATGTTGATTCTACCTTAATTGGCTTTATTAAGTTCATTCACCCTGGGGGCTGAATTTGGCTTCATATCATTATTCTCTTTCATAGAAACAATTCAATACCAGAGTGCAAACAAAGTATGTGTGCTCTTATTTAAGAAGGTGTGGTTACTTTTCTGATCACATTATTTGCAGTACGAAATAAACTAATTTTTTTAATTGATTTTATTTATTTCGGGGGGGGGGTGAAGAGGCGAATCTCATTTCATGAGCTATAAATGAGCAGGTTTTTTATTATTATTTTCATTATTTTATTTTTTCATCTAAAGAGTTAACGGTGGTTTTGGTGTGGTTTTTATTTCCCCTTCCACCCAGGCAGTGATTAGATTGTCCAGCAGGTGGCTGGCGCTCGCCGGCGGCTCCCCCGGAATTACCGCAGTCGGTTAAGCAAACCTGCCCTCAGCGTGGGAAGCAGGGGGAGAATTGACGTCCAGAAGACCCTGCCTATAGAATCCGAGGCGTCAGAGGAGCCCTGCTTTTTTCTCACTTCAAATGCAGCTGGTGAAGGCAGGTGCTGAAAGCCGGGAGAGGCTGGCAATGCAGCATGAGAGCAACTACCGAAAGTTCCTGCTTTTGCAATTCCCTTGTTTCGGACTCAGTTCTGCTCGGCAGACCTGAAGCTGGGAATTTAACAAGCCTCGATTTTGAAAATACCTCCCGCTAATTTGAAGTTGATATATGGCCTTCCAGAGCTGAGGAATACCTAACAGCATGACGAGTCAATGAGGAACAGACAAGTTCCAGGATTCAAACTATGCTGAGAGATGTTCTCTTTTCACCTCGTGGAAACAGTACTGTTGAGCAAGCTGCAGTTGCTTTTTGATTTGTTTATTGTCAAGATGTGTTGCAAAGTGCTATGACTTTTAAACTCTTCTGCCTCTTTAAAACCAGCAAGTAGCAGCAAAATTAAAGCAAGAAAATTTATTTGGGGACTTTCAAAGAAGAAAGCTCTCTAAGAAGAGTGAAGTACAACAATGGCCTCTGGAGAATGCCTTCTGCTAGAGCTAGAAACAGATAACTTAATTCTCTACAATATCTCTATCAACCAGAGTGCAAACTTCTCCCTCCTTGGTGATGACTGGTTCTACCCAGCGTTCCTCTACGCCATCCCCACGATCTATGGGATCATAATTTTGATAGGCCTTATTGGCAATATCACTTTAATTAAGATCTTCTGCACGGTGAAATCCATGAGAAATGTCCCCAATTTGTTCATTTCCAGTTTGGCTCTGGGTGACCTGCTGCTTTTAGTGACTTGCGTGCCTGTGGATGCCAGCAGATACCTCGCTGACGAGTGGCTGTTTGGCAGAACTGGATGCAAACTTATCCCCTTCATACAGCTCACCTCTGTAGGGGTGTCAGTCTTTACTCTCACTGCTCTCTCAGCTGACAGGTAAGCTTGCTGCTGAAGCCTTGAAAAGAAGTCTGCATATTTATGACTGCATAAAATACATGATTTTGAATGTGTATTTGCAGGTAACAAGTATGTTTTTAATGAAGGGAAAAGGAAGAAATTCAGTTAATTTCTGGTAGTTACGAGCACAGGAGATGCGGAGGATGCAGACAACACAGGATACTAGTTCTAAGCTAAACTAAATGTTTGTTCAGTTTAACTAATGGTCTAGCTTAATTAAAAGAAAAACAAGAGGAGATCAAGCTAAAGACCAGAATGAGAAAATAACCATTAATGACATTCTGTTAAAGATAGCATGTTCATGTTTGCCAAAAAGATAATTGATCCATATTTCATGAAGTGTAAAGGCACTGGAGCAGCAATTTAAAGTGCAGTTAGAATCAATTCTTTCCAGTGGCTTGCTTCCTTAAGGCTAATTACATGTGAAGCAATATTTCATGAAATATGTTCCAAATATTCAAATGAGGATGCCCGCAGCCAGGAATCTCAGTTTGCTATAGCTAGAATGTTTCCCTTGATTATAATGTTTGCCCCTTATCCAATCAAAATGGATCTGTGCTGTTGGTTCAGAAACTTTGTCTTCCAATAGCCTTCAGTAAAAATAACATGTAATAATAATGCTATTTTAGAATATTTGAAAACAAGTTTGACTTTAACAAATGATACGCTTCTAGTAAACCAGCTCTATTTTTGGTAGTTTCTGTGAGACTTTGGAAAACTGTCTCGGAGCATTGAGATTCAAATTAAGATGTCTTTTGAATTTAAATGTTATTTGGAAGGATTTAGCATACCTTTCCAGAAGGATTTTAAATATTTACTAGACTGTTGGCTTTTATAGAAACTCCTATGTACATTAGAGAAGCTAGGCTATTTTATTTCTAATTTGGACACTTCAGAAAGATTAAGGAATAAAATAGTCATTATGCTGAAGTTTAAAAGTATCACGGAAGTATTAAGATATCCAATGAGAAAACTATTTCAGTTTTGTTCTGCTCAAAAAAAAAACCAAACCAAAAAAAAAACCAACAAACAAACAAACCATAAAAACAACCTGGGGATTGTACTTCTTGGTCCTAAAGAAGTTAAACTGGGCTTGCTTTAGATAGCCCCTTGCATGGCACTCCATGTCTCTTCTCCTAACCTACTTTAAAACATCAGATTATTTTTGTTCAGTTTTCAAGCTAGTTCAAATACATACTTCAATAAATAGTAGGTGGTCTCGATAAAAACAGATGACTCCATAGTGTTTAAGAGACAGATCCCTCAGTATGTTTATTAATGCCTCTACATTGTTATACATATAAAAATAGCACTGTCTGCCCCAATAGCAGATGACAATCAGGCCTATGTATAGACAAATGTAATTGAACAACAACTTGCTCTAAAAGTGTTGGAAAAATAAGAATATTGCACAAATCTCCTAGTAAGAGCCCACCTACACTTTCTTAAGTTTTATGTGGTGGCTGGTTCCCCACTGCCTTCTCCTAAGGAAATGTTAGGAAAATAAGTATAACTCCAGGAAACTAATCTTTCCAAGTTTGTAATGTAACTTGCTTTAAGGAGTGTCAAGAAAAGAAAAATGCATCTTCAAGAAGATTGTTAGAGAGATTTGTTGCTATTTGATCACATGCCACATAAACATTGAAAATGCTTTTACTGAGAAGCACATCTACAGCATTTTTTTACCTGAAAGGAGTGAACAGAATAGAAAAGAGCAGCTGTTTGGGGTTTGGGCAACTTGGGGTTTAGTGACTTTAAATTCTGAACTGCATCTTTATCTGGATCCTGTTAACCACTATACAGCACTGGTGATCAAACTTTGCCACACTTCTTAATGCTACTTGACTATAAAATAAACAGGCATGCACAAGAGAAGACTTTATATTCTCATTTCCAAGGGAACATTTTTCTTTCCTCTAATGCATCTGTCTAGTGCAGTAGGAAATCATAACAAAACTTTATTAGATCTATGAATCTTAAATGCTGTGCTTTGAACTAGAAAATATACTAAGTCTGTTAAAGTTTCTGTTTTGGTATATTAACAGCAGTCCCAGGATAATTTAGTTACAATATAATACAGTCTATATTTTGTCAGCTAATTGCCCGTTAGACTTTCTTTTTCCTAACTCTAGGCCCCAGAATTAATGACATCAGAATAATTAGAAAAAAAAACTTAAAATGTACAGGATGCAAGTTGACTGACCAGCATGGTGATGCTTGCCTGGGTCTGTGAGGGGACTGGCAGCCCAATGCTTTGTGGCCACTGGGGCAGGGAAATGCTGAGCCTGGCACCTGGGGTGTTTTCCTAGAAACAGTTTCTGAGGTCTGATGTGGCATTGCACAAAGGATGAGTGACAACTCAACCCTGCAGGTAATGAGGGGCCTCATGAAGCCTGACCTTGAATGACTCCAGAGATGGAGCCTCCACCACCTCCCTGGGCAGCCCATTCCAGTGATCCACAACTCTCACATTAAAGAACTTTTTTCCAATATCCTTTCCTAGCTTAAACCCATTACTCCTTGTCCTATCATTACAAACCCTTTTGAAAAGACCTTCCCTTGCCTTCCTGTAGGCCCCCTTCAACTACTGAAAGGTCAAAATAAGGTCCCTCTGAAGCCTTCTTTTCTCCAGGCTGAACATCCCTGACTCAGCCTGTCTTCATACAAGAGATGCTCCATTTCCTTGATTATTTTGGTGGCTCTCCTCTGGACACACTCCAATATGTCCACATCCTTCTTGTGCTGGGGGCTCCAGAACTGGACACTACTCCAGGTGAGGTCTCACCAGGGCAGAGTAGAGGGGGAGCATCTCCTCTCTTGATCTTTTGATGCAGCCCAGGATGTGATCTGCCTTCTGGGCTGCAATCACATATTGGTGGCTCATGTCCAGTTTTTCATCCACCAGCACCCCCAAGTCCTTTTCCACAGGACTGCTTTCCAGTATATCCTCTCCCAGCCTATACTGATACTGCTGGCAACCCTGGTATAAAGGAAGCCGTGCTATTTAGCACAGATTAGATGACCATATGGATAATGTTCAGTGACTTGAACTCTACCCAAGATGTTCACATGAGAGGAATTTTCACTTCTGAAAATTAGGGGCACGGTTCTAATAGATTTTTTCACATCAAGGGCACAAAGATATGCCTTCCTGAGGTATGCTTTCATTATTTTCACTTTTCCATTACTAATAAGTGCTGAATCTATCATCTGCTAGTAACTGCACTCAGCAAAGTGCCAGCCTCCAACACAGAGCACATAAAGCTACTCAGTGGTTTGGCCTGTCAAGACCCAGTGGTTGTCCAGAGGATTAATGGCCCACTTGCGAACTTTTCTCAAGGAGAAACAGAGACAATCTCCTGATCCCAACTTTTTCTGCAATGGGACCCTCAGCCTGCAAGGTACTCCACATGCATACCTGCACAGGTTTCATTATGCTGGACACAGCTGAAGGATTCCTGGGTGCTTAGGTTGTCTCTGTGTACAATTGTGAGATCTCATCAAACTCATGTTAAATAATTTTAATGCCTGAGAAAGGGCAAAAAAGGGTTAACAATATTAGAAATGCATTTTTTCTGCAGGACTAGTCAGTTGGCTGCATGGTGCTTGCACCCATCTAGCTGTTTGCAGGAGCAGTGGGAGCTGTTGGTAAAACCTGTTTTCCTGCAAGCTTGGCACGTTTGCAGGGCAACCAGGAGAGGGTTAAGGCTTGTGGTATGTTTACAGTCACCTTCCATGAGTGATAAGGCGTCAGGGCTGAGTATACAAGAGCAAGGAAACAAGCAGTTGATGTGTGTGGTATGCCTGTTTGTGTAGTTTAGTCTGTAAATGATGGCAGGGGAAGGACATCTGTCTGCCCTGCTGCTCTGCCCTGTGGAGACACTGGATTTCTTCAACGATTGCTCAGCTCATCCCAGCAAAGAAGTTCGTTTTCATCTGCTGGCCTGCCCTCTTCCTCCTCCTCAGTGCAAGGGGAAAGAATGTAGAGGTGTCTGTGAGAGAAGTGACACCTGGGCTACTAGCCCAGGCAGAAAAGCCAAAGCTGGCTCAGCAAGTGACAGGAAATTAAGGAAAATCTTTACACAGCAAGAGGAAAAGCAGCCCATTTAATTGCCCTTGTCATGGGAGATGCCTTTATTCAATTGACTGCTCCCCCCCCCCATGATTGACAGGGTTTATACATTTGCATTTGAATTACTCAAGCTGTCAAGCACTGATCATACTTTCACTCTGTTTTGCCGACATAGCAAAAAATTGAAATGCCCTGGTGCTCATGCAGTGAAACCTTTCTGAAGTAATGCTTCAGCAGAGTAGGTGTAAAGTATAATTGGAGTTTACAAGCAAAATCTTTATCTTAAGCACCTTGGATTATCTGGATTTTAGCATTGGAAAGCCTCAGGAATACTTGCCAGGTGGAGCTGCCTACTAGCCTGTGGTGGGAATGACAGTGTAGTGAGAGACAAGAGGTGACATTACACATAAAGTTAGGTGTCTTACTTTGGGAAGACCAACTGCAGACAGCAGGAACTACAGTTGTGTGGGAAACCTGAATAACAGAATCACAGAAAGTTAGGGGTTGGAATGGACTTTGAAAAATCATCTAGTCCAACTCCCCTGCCTGAGAAGGATCACCTAGATCAGGTCAAAAAAGAACATGTCCAGGAGGGTTTTGAATGTCTCCAGAGGAGACTCCCTGGGTAGCCTGTTCCAGGCTGTTGTCACTCTCACTGTATAAAAGTTTCTCCTTATGTTTACAT
Source organism: Corythornis vintsioides (assembly GCA_025447755.1). Classification (NCBI taxonomy): domain Eukaryota; kingdom Metazoa; phylum Chordata; class Aves; order Coraciiformes; family Alcedinidae; genus Corythornis; species Corythornis vintsioides. The sequence goes on along the minus strand of JAOEGS010016742.1, from coordinate 123,250 downwards.
GGAAACATATGTTCTAGCTTGCACCCCTTGCCCGTCACAGAGAAGAACCTGGCTCCATCCTCCTGACACTCACTTTTCACATATTTATGAACATTAATGAAGTCACCCCTCAATCTCCTCTTCTTCAAGCTAAAGAGCCCCAGCTTCCTCAGCTTTTCCTCATTAGGGAGATGTTCCACTCCCTTAATTGTCTTGGTGGATCTGTGCTGGATGCTCTCAAGCAGTTCCTGTCTCATCCCACTCAGTGAACAAGGGAGGTGAATCTTTCACTATCCCCTGAAAGTGTCTGTCCCTGCATAGCAGAGCTGCTGGGGCAGCAGAGTCACAGCAATGACTCCAAGGAACAATAACACACCAATTTAATAGTTCTCTCTAATGAAACAATCAATAAATGATACGAGCAAAGAGTTATTTTTTGTAGGTGATAGATTTATGGTGCAACCAACTTCATAGAGGAAAAGGAAGAAAGCCTCATTAGAAAAGAGGAAAAGAGAGTGGGGGAGAGAGAGAGATAGAGCTCTTTCAGCTGATGTACAGAGTCTTAGATCCTGTGTTGCTGGCCACTGAGTCAATATAATATAAATACTCTTAACACCCTTGGTTGTAGCTCTCATTTACTCATCCCCTGCTGACAGACATGCATCTGTCTGAATCAAGGGAAACAGATCAAACTTTCTGAATATCTTGATTAGCTGGAGCAGATGGGCAAAACACAATAGATGCACTGCTATAACCAGGAACATTAGATTTCCCATTAATATCAGTGGGACTGGTGTGCAAATCCAAGGTTAGAGTCAGTGCTAATGTGGTGGAGACTGTCAATATTTAAGCAATCAAAAGGAAGAAAAGCTGGATTGCCTACTGTTTACATTTCAGTAAAACATAAAAACCCTAATCAGTTGTCATGGTCTCATGGTATGAGATGAGGGTGGTGAGACACTGGAACATGTTACCCAGAGAAGCTGTGGATGCTCCTTCCCTGGAAAAGTTCAAGTCCAGGTTGGGTGGGGCTTTGAGCAACATGGTCTCATGGGAGGTGTACATGCTCATGTCAGAGGAGTTGGAACTATATGATCTTTAAGATCCCTTCCAAAGCATTCTGTGATTATCTGATGAGAGCAGTCAGAGATACTACTAGTTTTCATCCCCAACATTCAGCTGAAAGTTCATGTGGACATGATGGTCTCTTAAGACACCTATGTTTACTGAAACCAAAGAAAGGACTCAAGCATCATGTAACTGGCTAAGCTTTATACTAGCTAGCTCAGGTACTATTAGACTAAAGCCATGACATGATGAGAATTTCAGAGGGTATATAATTTTGTAAGGTGCAGAAAGAGACTCTTTAATATCATCTCTTGGTTTCCTTTTTCCTTGAAAGTTTGCTGTTTTGTTTGTCATAATCTGCTTACTTGGGTCCTAGATACAGTATTTTACACTGGCTGAGTTAAAATGGCTTCTGTTAGATTATTGTAGAGTCATTTATCCCAATGACTCTATGATACTTTTACAGTCTGGTTGGCAACTGTATCATCTGCAAACTTTCCCAGCAAAGATTTTATAGTCTGCCTCAGGCAGCTGATATATGTAATAAATACCACTGCAGCTAGACCAGGTTCCCTGGGCCCAGGACGGACATGGCTCCACACAATGCTACCTTATCAACAGCATGATTGAGGACCTGCTGGGTCCATGGGGATCAGGGTCTCCATCTCCCAGCACAGAACTGCTGATTTTGACCCTTCTTTCATGGGAGAAGGGCAGGGATTGCAGGGACATTGTTAGGGGAGGTAGGATCACACATGTCCTGGCACGCACATGTTCATATCTACATGCAGTTGGAACTAGATGATCTTTAAGGTTTCTTCCAACCCAAACCATTCTTTGATTATACAAATTAAAAGATGTGTTTAGGTTTCTCAGTGATGCTGGCTTTGTGCAACAAAGGTGGTGTTTTCAGGAGAAATAAGGCTGATTCTATCATGAGATGAGAAGTCCATACCTCAGAGCTCAGCTGTAGCTGCCCTGGTTAAGAGTTCAATCCTCAAGCATGCAGGGCTTCCCCTCCCATGCCATTTTCAAACCTGGAAATTTGGGATGCGACAGCAAAGACTTGATGGGAAGCATCACTGTGGCTTACTCCTTTCCATGACAGGTGGCCCTGGTGCCAGCATCAGCACTCCCAGCTCCACTCCAGATGCACACCACATTTCAGTCCCAGCAGCAGCAATCTGCTCCACCAGCATGTCATCTGGTGCCATGTGGCATAAGCAGGCAAATCTCTCTGACTCTGCCGGGTGCTGAGGAGCTGGGGGATTGACTCTGTGGGAACTCACAGGTTATGAAGCCAAAGGATGTTTTTTTTTAGTGAATGGGTCCCACCCCTCCTTCAGATAGTAAGTCTCACATCCATTTGCAAGGACTGTGACAAACTGTGAGGCTGGCCCAATTGAAATCTTCGACTTGGGTTGAGAATTTCATTCAGAGAGTTGTCTGAAGATCACCAACAAGGAATAAACATCCTGGATGCAAAAGGGGTCTTTCTAAGGAAAGCATCATGCATGGGACTTTCATTTCCTGCAGTAACCTTTACTTCTGTTGTTTCCCATATGTATATTTAATGTCTGAAATATTTTATGCTCTGCATGGTCATGATTAGGAAGAGCACATTCACTACCAAATGGTTACTATTTAAGGTCTGACAGAGTTCTGGAACAGGCTGCCCAGGGGGATTGTGGAGTCTCCTGCTCTGGAGACTCTTAAGACCCGCCTGGATCTGTTCCTGGGTGCCTTGGTTTAGGTGACCCTGCTCAGGCAGGGGGGTTGGACTAGATGATCTTCTAGGTCCCTTCCAACCCCTAATATCTACGAATCTATATCTATGAATCTTCTTCCCCAGTGTGTAATGTCGTTCAACAGTCTCTAAAACACTGTATCTCAATTTTTACTTCAGTTATTCCTGGACAGAAATTCCCCTTTGTCTGGACTCCGAGGTGATGTAGCAGTCTGCAGATATACAGACTGAAAACTGAGCACATGCTTCAAAAAGTGAGACCTATGCTGCTTCCATCAATGCCTCCTTTTCCTTTTCATTTAAATGTTAATTAATAAAACCAGAAAGTAGGCAGTACCTGCCAACGTATGTAAGGCTAGCCCATTAGAGATGTCTTTGTGCCCATATGCAATTTACTAAAGATTTTAATAACAGATGTTCACCCAAGAATCATACTTAATAATCTTAAGTATGCAGAAAGCAAATAGACCCAGAATAGATTGACGAAGTGTGTTGATGGGTTAGACAGTCTAGCAATTTTGTGGATTTATCGAATTTTCTTCAGAGCTATAAATATTCATAATATTAATGATGGAGACAATAGAGAAAGTCTGGGGCACTGTATTTCTTATAAATTTCTTCAAATACTTAATACAACTTTATTTTCTTTGCAAGTGGATCTTCACATTCAGCAATACTCCATGTGCTTAGTTTTTGCAGCTTTTGCACAGCACCAACTTTTTCTCTGTTTCCTGAGTCTTTTTTGCATAGTAATTGAGCCAGTCTTTCATATTACGTGGGCAAAACAACGTGATACTAGTAGAACATAATTACAAAATTTTAATGAGAAGAATTTTGCTCAGACTATTAATGAGCCAAGACCAAATCAATGTGCACACATTAAGCTTACAAATGGGAATGGGTGACTGGGGATCAGAGGAGCTGAATTGCACATCTTTTCTTCTTTCTTTCAGTTACAGGTGGGAACAGAAGATGGGGATGTGGTGACTGAGAGGCAGTTCTTTCATTATTATAATGTGAAGTTGTGGCAATTTCAGGACCTTATTTTGTAGAGTGTGCTGTGATTAATTCAGCATTTTCACTTCACAGCAATTTACAAGACTATTTTTCCAAGACATCAGTCTATTCCAACCCTGCTTTTTAAATTTAACCCCTGCTTTTTAAATTTAAGTTTTGGTTCCCACTAGCTCAACATTTCAAAATGGAGTTCAGTTTAGACAGATTCAGAACTTTGTAAGTGGATTTCTCACGTCAGAGAAAAAACAGAAAGCAGCAATATGTCAAGTCTTTCTGCCAGCCTGCTGCAACCTAAACAGTGGGGCTGGTAATTAAGCAAGAGCAGGCAACAGGTTTTAACACACTTGTGTTTTTGAATTATTATACAAATTCAGGAGTGGAGCCCAGGATCCTTTTATATAACACAGTAATGGTTTATCCTATTTGGAACAAACTTTCATTGAAACTTAAGTAGTCCTGCAAATTCATTTTGGAGGGGCAGTGTCGCTTTTCCCTTTAGGAAGGATGGGGAGATTGTTTTTCTCTTATTATATTTCTTGCAAATGTAAGGTTCAGCTGCATGAAGGTAAGCATGCTTGGAAGGATTTTTATGAAAAAGGGCAGTGCTCTGGCAGAGCCTCTTTTGACCATTTTCTCATTACATTCCTGCTAAAAAGATAGTAAGGAAAAAAGAGTTATGAAAGCAACTTAGTGCCCCTTCTTTAAGTCAGATTCAATAGATGAGAGGGATGTAGTGTCTAGCACATAGCTACTATAAAACCCTTGCTGTCATATTTGTTCACCAGGAACATCTCTGACAGTCACTTTCCTATGTTTCCTATGTTTCCTACCAGTTGTCTTTGCTGGTGTGATGGAAGAATGTTTCTTTCCCATTGCCACTGGCAGCAACTTCAGTTATTATAGAA
>JAOEGS010016742.1:0-118434 GCA_025447755.1 Corythornis vintsioides | reverse complement strand
ACCAGTTGTCTTTGCTGGTGTGATGGAAGAATGTTTCTTTCCCATTGCCACTGGCAGCAACTTCAGTTATTATAGAAGAAACAAATTATTTGGGTGGAAATTAAGATCTACTGACCTACCACTTGTAAAGACACTGCAGAAGATGGTACCTGCCAGCTTGAAAAAACCTGTGGTTTTTTTGCAATCCCATACCTACCAGATAAATAATGAAGGCTGTTATATGGCCCATCTATATTAACTTTAAATGCCAATATAAGGGAAAAGGGAAAGGCATTCATACACAGCAGTCATAAAAGAAGCAAGGAAGCTAAGGCTGCCTACAGTACCAGCTTGCCACACAGCATAAAGTTATCTTCCTAAAAGAACCCAAAAAAACCCCAGAAGACAGTAAAACATAAGAAGCTAAATTAATATAAAACCCAAGGGAAATGTTTGATTTTCCTCCCATGCTTTAGTTGTTTTAATTTTTTATTGTTGTTATTGCTGTTGTAGCAGGCACAAGTAAGTGGATGAAGATGACAGGAAAAAAACATGAGGGATGCACTGAAGCTACAGTCTTAGGGATAAAGTCCTTTCTTCCCCAGTTCGAGAGCAAAACTGAAACCCATCATATCTTTATGCTCAGGCAATAAGGATTTGAGGATAAATTCCATTTATATGTCACCTGCTATTTATTTTCTTGGCTCAGCAGAGGAGCATGAAGAAGGCTACAATTTTACATAAGCAGAGAAACTGCATGAAGAAAACTTTGACATCCATCTGGGGTCTTGTTTTAATTTGTGTCTTTGAGATTATATCTGTAACTGTCTTTTTCATAATAAAGCTACCTCTGTGTTTATAATTGAAGTTGTGGCTTTGAGGCTAAGTGTACCATATTAACCAATATTTGCATAGACAAAGTTTTAGAGTACATTAGGCAGTGTTATTAGTTACATTGCTATTAACACAAGAGATAATGGCACAGTTTTGCAGTTTCTCTGGCATATTAACCTCAGTGGAAAAAGTATTTACCACAGAAAATCCTTAAGTGTGTCACATTTTAGCAGTTTACTGTCATTTCATTCATTTTGGTTGTGAAAAACAATTGTGAGCATTATAGAGATCCTAAGAGACCTGTAAGACTTTTTCCAGGATTCAATTGAGAGACACAGACTCTGTGGTCTCCTGCCAACTCACAATTAATTTTGGGGATTAGGTTAAGAAATGATCATGGCGCCTTATGAACTGTGATGATATTAATTGCACATAAGATAGCTCCATGTGTAGTTTCATTGTAATTTCTCTGTGTGGGTTTCTTTGAAAGAAACTGCAAGACACAGAGATCACTGACATCCATCCTGACCAAAAGGTCATTGTAGCTGCTGTGCATGAGGCAGGTTGCTGCTTCACAAGCACAGTGGGAAGAAAAAGTACAAAGGCTGAGCAATAGTAAAGGTCAGCATCTCTTTCATATTTCCCATCAGATTAGCAACGTGGTCATTTTCATCTGGGTCATTTGACAACTGGAGAAGACTGGCATTGACACAAGTTCTTGACTGTGTCATTTTTTATACAACTGAGTCTTCAGAAGGAATATTTTTCTTTTTAAGCTTTGGCCTTTGCTGAAAGTCATTAATTGTAGCTCTGTTATTTTAATCTTTTTCAACAATGTATTTAAAAACAGGTTGGGAAAACAGTCCAGCTGAAAAAAAAAAACCCAAAACATGATGAAACCAAAATTACAGAGACTGAATCTGACGACAAGCAGAGGTGATCTATGCAAGGCCATATCTGGATGTACTGCAGACAAGCTCACTGTGCAATGTGACACGTACTCTCAGAGCCTGTGTTACTGCATGGCTTGAAAATAAAGCTTTTGTAAAATCTATGCATGAGGGCCCACTCTGCTGGCCACCTTGGTCCATGGCTCCACTGAGGTATACAGGTATATTCATCAACCTCCCCTTCAAAGTGGAGTGGATTATTCAAATGCTGGGTGTAAATCATAGGAAACTTATGTGCCTCAGATTAACTCATTGAAAAATAAATTTCAGAGGACAAAGCTGTGGAAAGATTGAAATAATATTTGACATACAAGTTAGAAATACAGATGCTGAAAACCAGAATCAGCTGCTGCTCAAATCAAGTCTACCTTGCTGAAGTTCTTAAGAAATGTCAAATAAATTATAAAAGCCAGGGTTGTTCCTGTCAGGAAATTGATGTGGAAAAGTAAAGGATTGAGGGACTTTTTGACCCCCACTGGAGTTGCATTTTTTTCACTTCCTGAGCACTGACCACAGCCACGTAGGTCATGCAGATAGTAAAATAATTTGATTCAATGGTCAGGCTCTTAAGAAAATATGCATCTATATTCATATATCTGAGAACTTACATTTTCAAAATCTGTTTTCTATCTTTGTTTTTCTGATTTATCTTTTTTTGTGCTTTTGATCTCATCATCTGGGTCTACACTGAGCTACTTGCAAGCAAACTGTCTCTCAGATCTTCTTTTATATCTGCTGTAGCAGGCTTTAAAAATAAACTAAATGACTAAAAATCAGTACCAATGTTCCAAGCCATTTCTAATTATGTTATTTCAAAATTATATTGTTTAGAAATGACATGTCTAATTAAAATGTACTAATAACTTTAAACTGATTTATTTTCTGACTCTCTCTATTAATATTAATAGTAATCAAACTGAATCTCTTTTTCTGTATTTTTCAATTCATTCATGTTACTGGAAAATAGTACTGGAAATGTTATCTCAGATTACTATATTATGTAAGAAAGTCCCTGAAATAATTATGCTAATATGCCATATTGATACGCATGAAATAAATGCCTGCTGAAACATCTGAGTCAACTAATTATATTGATATATTGATATGTAATTAATTTCTTTTTTTATTTATCTTGCTTCTGCTTTAATGAAGATTTTCAGTTAGGTAGTCTTTCTGACAATAGTCTATAACTGGTGAATTAGACTATAAACTGAGCTATTTCAGTTACAGTATTCTAGTAATCTACCTCTTCTATTTTACTCCAATAGTTATAACATCATTTGTTGAAGTGCTATGGTTTTCTTCACCTGAGATGATGATCTTGTGTTGGAAGATTGTGCTTTATAGTATGACATCACTTAATCTCAGCTTCAGACTGTAAATTAAAGATGGGCAAAGCAATCCTGAAAAAAATATATACAGCTGCATAGCTGGAATAAAGGTGATCTGGAAAGCTTGGAGAATAAGTGGTTAAAAAGAAAACTATTGAGTAATGTACTTGCAGTCCATTAAGGAAAACAGAAAATAATCTGCACAAGACACCTGTGGGATTGTAGAATTAAACATCAGCAAATCATGAGATGTCCAGATAGTCCTTATAAAATGTAAATCAATATAAATGTAAGTATGTACTTACACATAAATGTGTATGTATAAAGTATATGCATATAAATATATGCATATGTATATAAAATACATACACATGATGTACACACATATATACAAACATAGAGGGAAAGGATGTGTGGATGTTAAAATGCTACTGCATGGAATTTTCCTTCACCCCAGAGGGTGACTGGCTTCTTGTTCAATTACCTTGAGGTTAAAGGGTATAAAAAGAGATGTAAATTAATAAATAAAAGCTTCTTGGCATCTTGGTGAAGAAAACCATCTCTGCCTTGCTCTTTCTCCTCTTCCAGCAACTGGCAGATAAGCCACAAGGATGGGCATGCTGAACAGGATCTTGCTTATCTCACCTTCACTAGAAGGTGAATGTGTGTTTATCCTTGCAAATAAGGCAATTAGCCAGCTAAACATTGCAGGACTGACAGACTCACCTCTGCAGTGCTGAGCTTTAGGATAAGGCAGGTACAGGATGGGGTGAATTAGTCATGTCCATGAAGTGTCCCTGCTGTGTGCTTCCCAATCTCCGATGGAGTGTTAAGTTTGCTGCCACTGCTCCTGCCCCAGTGCCCAACTCAGCTGGCTGAAGGAGTTGGGATCATGGTCAGAGCTTAGAAACTCCAGAGCAGCCACATGGGGATGGATTCTGCCATGTCAAAAGTGGACTGGGACAGTCTAGGACCCAGGCACACCATCAATCAGGGATCTGACAGTGACCAAGGGATCAAATAGGCCATGGGCAGTGTGATGTAGATCCTGGAGAAAAATATCCAACAGATTATATTTGTTATGATAATTACCCTAAATGACAATTATGAAACCTGTAGATATTCCTTCCTAATTATTTTTTTTTTCTCATATTGTGTTCCTTAAAAGCATATGTGAGTCATACACATATGATATGATTCATATTTACATATGATTCACATATATCCTTCTTCCAGAGCAGGGCTCCAGCAGATATGAAGCTCTTGTTTTCCAGTCCTCTGATTACACTCATCAGGTTCAAATAAGTTTGCTTCTTTCATTTTTATTGATTCTAAAGTGCAATTTTCTGAAAGGCTGAAATAATGAAAGAAAAACTGCAATTAAAAAAACCTCTTCTACATATCTACTGTAGCAAGTAATAATTTTTTTTTTCTTCAAGAAAGTCTGTTATCAGCTCTGACTACTTAGCCGGTCTGCACTGAATTGTAGACAACTGTTAATTGCCACTTACACCACCAAACAGGAACCAAAATGGGAATCACGCTATCTGTAGCTTGTGAAAAAGTAAGATTTAGTTTGCAGGAACCCAGTGTATTCACAGTTCAAAATGAGATGTGTAGCAAAATCTCCATCCAGTTTCCTTTAACACTTTTCCATGAAGGTGTATAAACTGCTGTATACTTTTGAAGAGAAGTTTGTGATTGCATTTCCTATCTCAATGCCATTTGGACACATACATATTAATATCAGGCAGCACTGTGCTTTTTTGGGTTGATTACAAATTAAATGAAATGACAATCAATGAAACTGAATGGACCCTTAGCAGGTGGCTCTTCTTTAAAATGAGTAACCTATTGAAAACTTTGCAAATTAAAACATCAGAATAGACATTGCAGTCCTGAGCAAAAGAAGGATTATTTTTTTTTTGTGAGTTTGTTTTTATGGGGTTTTTTGTTTGGTTGGTTGGTTGTTTTGTTTTGTTTTGATTTGATTTGCTTTTTTTCCAAATGGAAAGAAAATGCAAGAATACAGTGCCTGAGATTAAATAATATATTTCTCTTTTTTATGTTTTAGGTATAAAGCTATAGTAAGACCGATGGAGATCCAAGCATCCCATGCACTGATGAAGATTTCTGTGAGAGCTGCTATAATCTGGATTGTATCCATGTTGCTTGCCATCCCTGAAGCAGTGTTTTCAGATCTGCATCCTTTCCATGACAAAGGGACTAATAAAACCTTCGTCAGCTGTGCTCCTTACCCGCATTCTGATGGGCTGCATCCCAAAATTCACTCAATGGCATCATTTCTCATCTTTTATATCATTCCCCTATCTGTCATTTCAGTATACTATTATTTCATTGCTAAGAATTTGATCCGGAGTGCTTACAACATCCCCGTGGAAGGAAACGTGCATGTGAGGAAACAGGTAGAGACTTGACTTATCTGGTAGTAAAGAGTGTGCATATAGGAAAAATTACACAGGGACAGACTGCATTTGTTGTTCTAATTTTAATAGATTAAATGTGCTAAAATAATTTAAACGGTTGACACAAGCCACAGCACAATGCTAAGCAATTAAAGCATCTTCTCCTGTTTCTAAGTTCAGTAACTTTGGCAAGATGGTTACCATGGCAAACACAGAAGGAGATCTGTGCCAAAGCCTGGACAGGTATTGACTGGGATGCAGGGAAACAGGCTCGAAGCTGAGGGGTGACACAGCAGCAAATCTAAACTTCTCAAAGTAGTTTTTTCAGAGAGAGGACCTTGGATAAAGCCTTGTTCCACGAAGTAGTCCTTCTTCATGCAGCAGGAAATTTTGGTTCTGCAATTCAGTCCTCATAATTATCGCACAAATGGCTCTTTTTCTACTGTCCCCAGAGGGATGTGGTGTTGGACAGAATAACCTGTCCACCTGTTAAACTTGTCAATCTTCTTCTATTTCAGTAGCTGGTAACCTCAAATTTCACCTTACTACAGTCTTCCATAAGTAATAATTCCCATAAGAAGGCCATTATCTCCAGAACAATACAGTCTTTTAATCTTCACTCTGTAGCCTTGAGAGCAGAGATAGAATCACAGAATCATGTCTGGGTTGAAAGGGACCTCTAGAGGTCATCTAGTCCAACCCCTCTGCTGAGAGCAGGGACATCTTTAACTAGAGCAGGTTGCTCAGAGCTTTGTCAAGCCCCACCTTGAATGTCTCCAGGGATGGGACCTCAACCACCTTCCTGGGCAACCTGTAATAAACTGTAAATTAACTGTAAAGTATCTGTAAAGTGACAGATAGTTACTGTTACTGTCAGTCATAATGACCATTTTATAAAATTCACCAAACCATCCAACCACAGAATTCATAGTTGGGCTAGCTTAGCTGGGATCCATGTATTTCAAGTGAGATGTGTGGCTGAAAATAGTCAAGTCCTGAACCAAGTGGGGTGTTCAGGAATTCAGGAAAAGACAGTATTTGCCAACCTAATTCTAGCCTTTCAGTTGAACACTGTTTCCTTTTAATTGCTCCTTTTATAAGCCACTGGAGAGAAAAAGAGTAATCTCCAGGGGGGAAATCCAAATCCAAATCCTGCATAAGCAACTGGGTATTTCAGGTCAGTGTTATAAATTTGAATGCATCTGAGCCTTAAGTTGCTCAAGTAAGAAAGCAACAGCAGGGTAACTTGTTTCCAAGCAATTTATTTACCTTGACATTTTTACCTTATTTACCTTACCCCTACCTTTCAACTGAGGTGTGCTTCAACCTAAGATAAACTGAAACAAGCCATTCTTCAGCTGACCAAATGTCCATACAATTGCACCCAGCTGACATTTCCACCTTAGACTGACCTAAGACAATCATCTCATGCAGCCATCAGGTGCTAAGGCAAAACAGGAGCCTGCTTGGATATCTGAAGTGATATCCAAGCCCTGATCTCCTTTTTTTAACCCTTCTAAATGTTCGTAAAGCTTACCCCTGCAGGCCATTTTTCTGCTGATTCAATATCTCTTCTGATCAGTGACAATAAAGTAAGTAGTAAAAGCATCCCTTTCCCCCTTCGGTTTTTGGGGAGAGAGCTCTAAAGAAAGCAAAAAGCTGCAGTCTAGCACTGTCAGTGCATCATTTCTGTCCTGCAGTGCATTCAGGAGCTATAGGTCTCCATCTGAGGTAACTGGTATTGATTTCTTTATTGTATTGCTTCCTTTCTTTTTAGTGCAGATGTGGCATCAATAGCCCTATATCAAATTAAGGATACATTTTAAGAGGATATATGGTTTAGCCAGGGAGAGCCCTTTCTCAAAGGATTTAATTTTCAGCTAGCTCTCTGGAGACATTATCATCTGGTGCATGTCAATCCTTCCTAAAGTTAAAGACTGAGTTTTCAGGTGATGGTGTTAGAGAAACACAAAATGAAGTCAAAATGGTCTTGTCAGGTCTCTCTTGCTTGATCCCTGCTTGCAGCTGTCCTGAGAAAAGATCAGCCTATGTTAGCCACTTAGTTTCTGATTTATCTGTGAAGCTCAGGAGGTTAGTGAGGATGAGGAATAGTTTCAAGAGCCTGGATGGACACTGTGAATGCACCAGGGCAGGAGTACGGGTTGTGGGGCCAGAGGAGCATCAGGACCAGAGGAAGTTTGAGGCCATTCAGGTCATGCTGAGATACAGCAGGTGGCAACAAATTCCCTAGAAGTTCCTGGGAAGACATGCAGAGATTACCAGAGAGGAGAACATTATCAAGCCCCGAATATTCAGTGGTATTACACTTTATGTGCAAGCAAACTTCTGGATGCACAGCCTCTCCCAGGGAGCAGTGCATTTCAGCAAGTCTCTCTGGGCAACTATATCTTCTCTTCTTGGGTGACCACCATCATGTCTCTTGTCTTCATTAGGAAGAAAGATGTGGTTTTCAGTAGCATTGTTATCTCAGTGTACAGCACTGGTGGAAAAAAGACAAAGTACAGCTTACCTCAGTTCCCTTCAGTTGATCAATATCTCTGGGTTAACTCCAAACCTGTACACATAAGTAAAACAAAAGTTTGGCTTGTCTGCCATGAAGGCTATAGCATGTCTATCTAACATTGTAAAAAAGCCATTCCCTGATGAAGCCTGAATTACAATGAGGGATAGCAATCCATCTACTCACCACCTACATCTACCTTCTCTGTGTGGACCCAGGTCTTTCAGCTGAAGGGTCCACCTCACCACTGCCTTGGTGTTTCTCCAAGTGCAGAATTTTGTGTAGCGGTTTTTCTGCCTCCTTCAGCCTCTGAGCACTGCACTTGGTTTCTAGGGGTTGTGAGCTGTTGAGCAGCACTTTTGTATACATATGCCACATGAGTCCAAGGCAGAAAGTCCTGCCTCTGGTGTCTGTGAAATATACCTGACCCTTACTCCATAATTAATAATAACTACGGTAATAATAATTCATTTATATAAATTATATATGATTGTGTATATTATAGATGGGTAACTAATACAAGTGTTCATGGTTTTATTGCCTGAGCTGGGATTTTACAAAGGGACAAGCCATTGGCATTTTATCTCTTAATAGGAAAGGAAAGGCTACTTCCTTACATAATATTTTTTTTTTTTTAGAATTATTTGTGTTCAGGGGAAGGAGATTGAGGAGAAACATGTTCTTGACTGTGTTCCAGGTTGCCCTGCTCTGGCTGTGCTGCATGCCGTGTGCTAGCCCCAAAGATATACCATGGGAAAAGCAGTTAGATACTGGTCTGAGACAGGAATAACTTCTAATCTACATTTCTCTTTTTTTCCTTCCAGATTGAATCCCGTAAGCGCCTGGCCAGGACAGTACTGGTCTTTGTGTGCCTCTTTGCCTTCTGCTGGCTTCCCACTCACATTATCTATTTATACCGCTCCTACCACTACTCAGAGGTGGACACCTCCGTGCTGCATTTCATTTCCAGCATCTGCGCCCGAATCTTGGCATTCACTAACTCTTGTGTCAACCCGTTTGCTCTCTACTTGCTCAGTAAGAGCTTTCGGAAGCAGTTCAACAACCAACTGTTCTGCTGCAGAGCTCGACTCCTCATGCGGTCCCAGAGCATGGGCAGGAGCACCACACGAATGACCTCCCTCAAGAGTACCAACCATTCCCTGGCCACCTTCAGCTTGATCAACGGCAACCATATCTGCCACGAAGGCTATGTCTAAGGGGCACAGTCAGGGGCTGCCATACCACAAACCTAGTGAAACTCTTGAGTATGGGTTGACTTGCTGGGATGATGTGTAGCGCACACACGCGCACACACACACTCAGGCACATGTGCATTTGAGGAAGTCTGATGTTCTCAGAGAACTCAGAGGAGCTTGAAGCATCCAGCATTTCATCTTGGGCTGAGATTGAAGCATCTAATATTTCATCCTGGGCTGAGTCACCACCAAAGCAGCAGATCATTGAGCACCAGCCTACAAGAGAACCCTGGGAAGTGCTGCATTGCTTAAAGACCTGCTGCTTTTCATAATAGCAAAGCGAGCACCTTAAGATCAAATCTACTTTGGCTCTGTGGGTTTTTCATCACTTTCTACTCAATCTCAAACTTGGGCAGATTTACAGCAGTGACAAAGACCATACTACATGCACAAATTTTCAGAACTCTTTCATCCAGCAGTTCATGGTATATTTTGACACTAAAATTAATCCATTTAAATGAGGTAAATGCTTTTACAGAGAAATTCTGTGTAAGTAATTTATGGACTTTTCAAGTATTTATTAATGTTCTGAGTACAGTATTAATTCATAGTATAAATGATGTCAAGAGTTTACTGTGGCATAACGGTGTCCCTGTCTGAAATGAGCACTATCTTGCACCACATCAGTGTGAAAGCAGTAACGTGAATAAATGTGAGTTGGAATTATGTTTACAGTTTTCAAATGTGTCAGCTTTTGCCTTGTTGTGGAGGAGGCAGCAGGGCATTTTTCCAAGCATTACTTTTCTTATTTTCCTGTCTTCAAGGTGTGAGATAGCAAACATTTCATCATCTAAGGGATGACACAAAATCTCACTTGGGTTTGCTAAATGCAGACAACTATCAGAAAATTAAGCACAACTATTTTTCATGAAGTAGTGCTTTTAAAACACCCTAGTTTTTCAGTGAAAGCTATCAGCAGTGCAAGGTCTCATCCTAGACCTATCTTTTTTTCTCCTGTCAATCTTCACATAAATTTGTGGGGAGAGAATGCCAAAACTGGCTAACAGATTGGAGAATCAGGTCTTCTGTAATGTTTACTCCAGAGAAGTTCCTGTGCCAGGTACTAGCTTTTCTGGAAAGAGGAGCACAGTGTCCTGTGGATAACTAACTATTGAAGACTGAGCTATAGGTGTTCATTCCAATAGCTATATAGCTATGGTGTTCATTCCAATGTACTGGGCTATTTGAGATCCACATTTACTAACATTTTCAGCAGGATGTTGCTTTTTCTGAGCTTTAACACAAAGCCACACACAGTACCAGAAATCCAGTCTGACCAGATCATTTCAGAGAGTTTGGTCAAGTTTTGAGCTGTTTAATGACATTACAAAATGAGAAAAATTTATCTGGCCTGAAATCTTTTTACTCTATACTTTTTCTCAGCCTTATAAGAATTGAATGGAAGGCAAGCAGGAATTACACACTTCAACAAGCAGCCACACCAGCTGTGCTATGTGATGTGTCCTTCTGGTTGGGAATGAACAACAGATTACTACTGCTTTACAAGAAGCTCCAATAGCTTCTGAATTCTTGTTTCTGAGGGAAAGCAGGAAACACAGTTATGATGTGAGCAAATCATAAACACAGGAGAAGAGCATTGCTATAGCTCCCTCAGGACTAAGCTGAATATAGACCCTGCCTCCCTGAGAAAAATGATGTTTTGAACACAGCTGATCTATGAAGATATGTCACAGTGGAATTAGATTAAGTGCTATTGATTTTGCCCTTTTCTTCCTAACAGAGCTTGTAACTCCTCCAAGGACAGGAAAGATGGTTTTGGCTCTGATCTGGAAAGTACTTTCCAAAAATGCAGCTGTAGGTGTCCACTTGTGTCATAGCCTCATCATTGCTTAATTTTCTGGTGTATTCTTTTTGTCTTTGTTTTCAGAGCTGATAGGACATCAGGGGGATTTTCATGCAAAATGTAATCTTTGCATCAGAAGCTTAAAGTCATATAACATCTTTTATTTTTTAGTAACTTACATCAGATGAAAACTAGAATGTAAATTTTCATTAGCATTCTCCATTTTATTCAGATCCCTGCCCCCCATTTAATAACTTCAAGATAATTAGGCTGTTCAATGAAAAAAAAAAATATTCTAGCAAAAAAAAAAAAAGCATTTTGGAATGTATTTCACAAACTTGCTTCATTTTATTTTATTTATTTATTTACCATAGAAAGAGCAAAACTGAGGTTGGAGTTGTTTCGGTTTCATTTATGTGTTAAAATAATGTAAAACCAGAAACAAGTGACATTCCTTTTAAATCAGAGAGCCGTCTGGGTTGGGTCTACTCTGTCCCCTCTGACAAGTGATAGTTTGTCGTTTGGAAAATCACTGCAAAGAATCAAAAAATATAGAAACTTTCTAATACTACACCAGGTAAAGGATTCAAAGTTCCTCAGCTCTGCCTATAAGAATGTACCTAGCCTTTTATGATATGTTTCAATATGAAAAATCAAAGGTGTGTGTTTCTGCTGCATGGCAACAATAGTTGTAAGCAAGAAAAAAAGTCACATGGTGGAAATGAAGGGTTGTATTGTTGAACAGAAATATTTTTTAAACATTTGTTGAACACAAATATTTATTTTATTGAAAAAAAAACCCACACCAAATAATATATAAGTAATGATTTTTTCTTTGCTTTAAACAAACAACAATAACAAAAAATGTGAAGAGCCTGAATTTACCTAACAGGAAATCTGTTATTGATATGTGTAAACCTGTTTCCCCCAATTAGCTTGATATATATGGAATGAATGTTATAGTTAAAACCAGAAAGATTACAATTTTACATATGATTTCTCAGAAATAATATACCTCCTTGAACATTTTTCGGGCAAAATACTTTTTTTTTTTTTTTTTTTTTCAACAGCAAGCCATCTGTGTGTTTTTAGTTGGGAAAAAAAAAAGCATCTGTTTTTCAGCCTTTTTTAAAGGCAAGATGTTCAGTGCTGCTTATATAAGCTGTAAGCAATCCCTTAAATGTTAACTTTGTGGTTCATTGCTAGTGCCAGGCACTGTGATGATAATAGGGTACCTTATCCTCTCCAGCATGGGAAATCACAGCAGGTGATGGGCCTGTATCATTCACAATAAATCCTTAGAGATTTCTTATATTGTCCTTTCTAAGAGGAAGAAGGCAGCAGTTCAAGGAGGCAAGGAAATAGTTAGATGACATCATTTAAAACTGAAAGTTTTCTGCACCTTTACTGAAATATGTGTACTACCATTAATCCATTTAATTTTTTTTTTAATTATTTACATGGCACCATCTTTATACACACTACAATCTTCTAAGCCTGAAAACTCTGCATGTAAAGAAATAGCTGATTTGAGTCTTCTGTAAATTGGTATTTATTTTAGGAAGAGATAAGATGTTGTTGAGCTGTAAAATATACTTTAGCTTGGGTAGCTACAGACACCCCGCACAAGAAAGTTCAGCCATCCTGCAGGTGGATCTCTGTGGCAGATGATGAGCTGGATGAGATGCTTTTGCTGTAGCCCTGCCTTGCCCACAGCTATTCTCACATGTGAGCTAATCAGTGAAGGCAGCCAGACTGCTCCCCCAAAGCCACTGGCCCTGAACCAGACACTTGCCTACACATCTCTTCTGGGAAGACCATCTTGTCCCCCACCCATCTCTCTTTCCAAAAGAGCTGTCAAGGTTTTACCCTTACTCATCTTTCCTGCAGCTGGCTCCGTAAGCAGCTGGGTGGGAGGAAAGCTGGGATCTGTGGGAGGTGGAAACAGCATCCTGCCAGACCCCTGGAAGGAGGGGCACCACACATCTCCAGTTCATGCTTCAGGCACCCCAAGTGCTGTTAACTCGGGTCCAGGTTACAGATCTCCTATAACCTCTTTCTTCTCTATAATAATATCACTAGAAAGCCTGAATTTTAATTGTGCAGGCCACCTTGAAAGGCCAAACACCTTGAAATTGGTGGAGATGGACACTGATTTACATTTGACCCATGAGTCATCACCCAGGTAGGGCGCCTGTATAGGTCATACCACAAAAGGAATTAAAGAGTTCCCTTTGGAAAGAGGCCCCCTTGGAAAGTCCATCACTGCTGGCCAGTTAGATGAGTATTTATGTGTCTACCTTGATCTTCATAATAATTGATCATTGCAATTGTAAGATCTTTTAAAAATATAGACTAAATAGTACTCTGCTTACTGCTAAGTTTATCAGCAAAGACAATAACTAATTTTATATTAAAATCACATCCCAAACTAATTTTTAAAGTGCCTAATTGCTTGTTTATGGAAATAGCTACTTCAAATTGTTTCAGTGCTTAGCTTGACTATTTCACCATAAGTGGATATGAATTAAAGAGAATTGATCATAGAGGGTTTCTTTTAATAAAGGAATTAATCTATCTTAATATAAATTAATTACATGTAACAGTAAAATGCCTGCCTTAGGCTGAACATCCCGTTGTAAATGCTGCTCTGTGTTTTCAAGGCAAGTCATTCCCTTAGGTCCACCCAGTATGTTGCTTTGCAGTGGATGGATCTTGGCATTGTGTCAGCACTTTCAGCTCCAGCGTCAGGCAGCATATTATTGCTGTTCACACCACCACACTCTGCAGCTGCTTTTTAGCAGGAGGTGGATTTGACACCAATCTCTACACTGTGAGGTGGAGAATGATGATTGTAACAAGTAGGCTTGATTGTTGTTGATTATCAAACAAGACTTCTCATCCAAAGGATTCAAGGAATTTTGCCCAAAAAATAGTGATGCTTCCATTTGTGTTTTATGACTGGCCTAAACCCAAGCCAAAACAGATAGAAGTGCATGGCCCTGGAGATCTGCCACAGAGTTGAATATAGTTCCCAGGGATGGAGTGCCTCTATTCTACCTTCTCTGCTGAAAATTCAAGCACTCAACCCCAGCAAGCTGCCATCTTCTCTCCACCATCTCCATGGAGATGGACAGGCACATCCAGTGCACATTGTAACTACTGCTGTGAACACCTCCCTTTGCATGAAACACAGCACTATTGGCTGAAATCTGTCCAGCCAAAACCCAGCACATCTTCCCCGAGTCTCAGCCCAGGACCCCTCACTGGTCTACCCTGACTCCATGCTGACCAGGAGAAGGCCACACATGATGCCCCATTCTGTTCTTACTAGGTACTGCCTGCAGCCCTCTCACCAACAGATTATGCTACGTTAGGCAGGCTGTTAAGACTGTTTAACAAGGTGAAAAGGGCTTTTACTCCTTAATGAGGTATATAGGACACCTCTTGAGATAGTGGTTCAGGCATTGGCTCATCTGACTGGCCCTCTGGGGCTGTCTAGCTCCCTGCTGGCTTTGTAGAGACAACCTGCTGTGAATACACTGTACAGTCATCTTTTGGGATGACTCTAGATATCTCACTTAGATTTTGTTACACCATAAATCTAACAGAGCAGTGACTTGTCTGTGCCATGTGGTTACTCATGTAGCAGACTGAATAAGAAGAACACTCAGAATAAAAACCTCTTCTTGCCATAGACTCATTCAGGAGAAGGTAACAGCACTTAGACTTTTGTTATCTATGCCAGAGACTGAAGGTGAAGAGCAAGATCAATGGCTAGTGATAGCCCTGATACACATTAATATTATATGTCATGAAAGGGACAACCTGTAGGAACAACATAATTTACTGGTGTTCAGAAGGAAAAGTGGTCCTCTTTGGGAATGCTGGATGTGCTTCTCCCTGTAAGTGTTGTGCTGGATTTCAGGGAATAGATAAACTGTGCTGTACAATCTGAGGGATTCAGTCGAGGCTGAAAAAAACTCTAATTTTACAACTGTAAAACACTTCCCTCAGTGAGGAGTCTCTAAGAGGAACCTGACTCATTTCCGTGAAGCAGAGCCCTGTGAATGGTAGGTGAGCACTGAACTTCAGAAGGGCATTTCCAGTTCAGTTGCTTGGTCCTGAAGGAAAAATCATTGTGTGCTTCTAAATGTTCTGAGTGTGCTTTCAGGACCAGCTGCTGGCAGTCTAGAACAAGCCAAGAATTGATTCAGGAAGCATGGTGATCCAATAGCATGACATGCACTTAAAAAACATCTTACAGACACCACATAGTAATTGTTTTTAATAAAAACTATGACTGGCTTTGCCAGCAGTGCATTCTGAAGGCAGCTGAAGACACAACCCACTTCACATCAGTTTGTAAGTGCATATATAAGAAGCTTAGTTATGCACTGCAAGACTGTACATATTTCATAAAGTGTGTATAAATTTAATATCACTAAGTATTACTTATTGCTTTGTGAAGTAATGTATGTATGCATTCAGCCATCTGTATAGAATGCAAATGATGTCTTGAACTGCCTTGTTCAGAGGCAATGCAGTTTATTTTACTTGAGACATGCTTTGCTTCCTCTTTTCCAGATACTGTGTAATGTGGTATGGGAACCATTGAAAAATAATTTCCTGATTCAATAAAAATTTGCATAAACTTTGATGTTTCAGCTCTCTTAAAATAATATTTAGAAGGAAATTTAGAGGAAAAGAGTAAAAAAAGTGAAAGCATGTCTTCTCATTTGGGTTTTTTTTCTATTCCTTTGTATATATTTTATTATTTTATATACTATGTTTTTTAAAATGCTTATATATGGCCTTTATAGAAGTATGGACTCAAACTGAACACTCTATCAAAAGGTAAATATTGCATTACACAAAGCTTATAGCTAATAAAGCATGATAGACAAAATAAGAAGGCTTTTGTTGCTTTTTAGAGAGAAAAAAAAAATCTCAGGTTTCATAGGCATTTTTATTCTCTTGATGTTGGGTTATTTTTTGTTTGTTTATTTGTTTTGTCAATTTTCAAGCATTAGAAGAGTTATCTTTCAGCAACCAGACAGAAAGCTGCAACAAAAACCCCCAAAGTTCTCTTTTCTCACAGAGAATCCTCATCCCAGATCCAGTTTGTTCCCATGGGCAATACTGGACAGACACTAGATCCTAGTGATTTAGCAAAGAAGGATTTTTTAATTTGTAGAACTCCCATTTCTACCACCACTGATGTGCAGCAGCAATGGAGATGCAGCTGCAGTGCAGGGGGGGCTGCAGACAGAGCAAGGGACAGAGGAGGTCACAGCCAGAGAGAGCAATGAAAGACTGCAGCTGGTGTCACCTGTAAAAACAAAAGACTCAGAACAATTGTATTAGAATAATGGAACATGACTAACAATTATTGGCTGTGAAACTCAGCTACATTAAGTTGATTAATTAAAGGACAAATATAGAGACATGTTATGGAAGCTCTCGTGCTACATTGGCACTTGTGGGCTTTGTGTCTGGCTCACTGGAAAGAAACTGTGAATGATCTTTGCTTTAATGTCCATACCACCTCAAATATCAGTTACACAAGTTTTGGCTTTCTGAGAATCAATTGCAGCTCACAGCTTGAAGAAGATGTTGCTCTTGTGGTACATTATTACACTTGAGGTCATCAGTCCAACTCACCAAGCCTTTAACACCTTTCCCTTTCCTTACTGCAAACATCATTGTGAGCTGGACACAGACACTAGACATGTGCTGCAGGAGGCAGAATATCATCAGTTTGAGTCCTTCATACTTCAGTTTCTTCTTCTTGGCATTGTTTAATTCAGATTCATATGGCTGCTCACACTTTGTTCCATATTTAATTTACTATTAATAATAGTGTTTATAGCTTATAGGTAACTGGCAAAATGCTATTTACGGAGTTCTGTTTACACATTTGTCCTATCCACCACTTCAAGCTTTATTTTTTTTTTTCCATCCTGTTGCTAACAGTTCTGTTATATATTATCACATGACACTATTTCTCATATTGCATTTTTGTGCAAGTGGTCAGTGTATTGTATTAATAAATACCTTGAAATAATCAGAATACTCCATTTGAGTAGGCATTTTCAGTGTAGGTATCTAAACTCAGATCCTTCACTGTGAATTTTATATGAAAAGATATGGAGTCCAATAGTCTCCCAATAATATTTTCTGTTTATTTGTTTTTATTGTGCACTTTGCACAGATTGGAAGCACTCTGGAACTCCTTGGAAAACTTGTAGTGAGGAGAAAATCATTGCAAGAGCTCTCACAGATCTACACATGATGAAGTGCCTGGAAGTTGAAAATTCTACATGTCTGGAGTCTGGTTTCTCTCTGTTCAGAAAGAAAAGGCTTGTACAAATTCTTCTGGCACATCAGCAGTCCCGTGAATTGTGCACGTGAAAAAGTAAAAAAGTAATTATCTCTACATAGCTTTTAAGACTTGGATTTTTAAAGAACTCTGGATGCCTAGTGATATTTTCTAAAATCCCGGAGTATGAGGAATTCTCTGAATTGCTTTAAAATGTAAATGGGGCATTTGATATTAATGCCAGATCGTGTTTTCAAAAATGATACTAAATTGCCTATTAATTAGCCTTAGGAAAGATTTGTACTTTTGTAAGGTAGCTTTCATCAGCAATTCTTGAACAGCTTTGTCACATATCTGCCTTATGCTGCCTTACATTACTTTCAGATATTAGAAATGTTCCAGAGCAGACATTCTGTCTCTGCCCACTTTTCTGTTTTTCTTTTGTTTCTGCTGCATGAGGTCCAATGTTAACATTAATTACCAGTTCACACGTGTTTTGTTTTGCATGTGAGGTCTTGCAGACTCTGTAGTGGAAAAAATATATTTCTACAATGTTTATTACCACAGATTTAGGGGTTTGTTAAGATACTCATGAAGGAAATACTTCAAATCTCTACCTCAAATTCATGGGTTTTCTTGTTTTCTGCCACAGGCTTAAAAGATACTCTTAGCAGGCAATTAAGCTAATGAAGCTTTTTTTTCCCCCCCCATATTATATCTATATTAAGAGGATTAGCTACATTCTCATTCAGAGCTGGTCAAATGTGCTTAAAGTTGTTTTTACTGGGAGTTACTCTAGTGTCCTTCAGGCTTCTTCATCAATTCAGCTTAATTAATATGATTTAGAACTGATTCTTATGTTTTCCCCACCCTGTAAAGTATTGTGTAACTTCATTTGCTTTCTGGTCCTGCAGGAGCAGAGAACATTTGCCTTTATTTTAGGTAGATTATTGTTTCCTTTACTATCAGATTAAATTTATCAGTAGAACCTGTTCCTAAATTTGTTAAAACTCAGTAAATTTGGGACTGCAACTTTCATGTAAGAAGGGAATAAATCATGAGAATAGTCACTATACAGTCTCACCAACTCAGGTCTAAGGAAGTGCTCTACAATTCAAATTGAAACAGAGTATCTACAAATTCATTACTTTGCACCAAAAAGGGAAATATAGTATATTATGTTGGGGAAAAAAAACACAAATGTTTGTTGACAGAAAAACATGCCCTCCCTGCTGTCTCACCAGCCCAGAATAACTTTCTGCAATGACATTCTCCAAAGTCTGTCCAATACATAGAGCTTTTCTAGGAACAAGAATGAGCTTATACAGGAAGGACCAAGTGAAACATTGGTACAGATGAGTTATGTCAACAGTTGAGAAATTTGAGACGAAATATTTCCAATGTTGGAGATAAATTGTTCCCTATGAAAAGGAATTGCCTACTTTTTATTCAGTTTAATTTCATTGAATGTAGCCTGTTAACAAACCTCTCTGAATCCAAGGCTGTAGCAGCAGGTCAGTTTTTAAAAGTCTCCTGAAGCCTACCAATGCATCAAAGGTTGTTTTCAGCTTGACATAAAAGAGCACAAAGGCAACTCTGTAAACACATACGTCTACCTGTACAAATCTGTGCCACTCTGCTGCTCACACTGCAAACCTTTTCCTGCCAACAGTGGGAGCTGAAGCAACATTCACTAATGTTGCAAGACCTTATAAGGTACCCTTATTAATTAAATGCATTAGTTTCTCTGATTTCTGCAGTGAGGCCTTGCCAGTCTGTAGTGTATGCATCCTTTTATTTACTAAGTTGTCTGTGCACAGTTTTGACAGGACACTTTTCCACAAAAGATGAAAAATTCTTCAATTTATAATGGTCATTTGAGCCATGTAGGTCATAAGTCACTCCTGTGATGAGTGATTGCTACTGGTAAATTCTCACCTTAAAAGGAATATTCTTTGTCACAGATATTGGCACCTGACCACCTTGAGGCATCCCAAGGCAGCTTTCAAGGCAGCTGCTGCTGAAGTCTATTCTAATTATTGGTGCTGATGTCACCCAGACTGAAGACTTGGATTGCATCTTCAAATTTATTTTCAACAGTTCTTTAGCAAATACACATCTTTGATAGAGGCTGAAGGGCAGGGAAAAAGTATTCACACCTAATGGGATACAAGCCTATCAGCTGCACAAGCTTCTTACAACTCTGCATACCCAACCTTTTCTAGTGTCTCATTCCAATATTTTATTTTGCACAAAGTTGGGAATTTTAGACCCTTTCCATATATCTGAGCAAGAAAGCTCTCAGATCTCATTCTGTCAATGTCTGCAGAAATGCCTAGGAGGGAACTGCAACTGCAGCAGCAGTCAGGTATGGACACCATGACACCAGCCCTTGTACAAGCTCTTTGGCTTTAAAACACAAAAGTCACCTTGCTCTTTTGGCCCTGGAGTAGCAACCTCACACTTAACCATGGAGACAGAACATGTATATGCTCTGTTGTATCACAGCACTGCAAACTCACACTCCATCTTATCACCCAGTAACTTCCTTGTGTGCCAATTTTCATAAGGAAAACACTGAATACCATTCACACCGAGATTCAAGGACACTTTTCAGCAGGGACATGCTTGTGTTTAAGATTTATGTCACCTTGTATAAAATCATGACTTACTACTTATGCCATGGAAATTTCAATTCCCATGATAATCCAATCTTCTTCAAAGCTCATTAAGAGATGCCTTTATTATACCTCTTGACACAGATCACAAAACCTACAATTCCCATTAGATTAATTAAGCAACCCTTTAAGGACACATTTCTAAGACACTTAAAGAGAACCCCAGATGAGAAATAAATTTCATCATGACACCTGCTCTGGTACCACCTTCCAAAATGCCCAAGTTTTTCAGGGTATTTCATCACTCATGCTCCATGAGTGAAATGTTTATTAGATATTCTGCATCTGCTCTTCCTGTCTTTGCAAAATCTTTCAGTAAATCTCTCTAGGCACAAATTCTATTACGATTTCTAAATTGTCTTTCAGGACTTGTTAATCTTTTACATTTTTCAGTTATTACACAAAAATCTAAAGGATTTTTTTACTGTTGTAGATATAATAAATTTTATTTAAATATAACTTTTAATCTGTACTTTAATAGCAAATGTTTATTAACATCAGGAAATTAGGACATTATCCACTACAATATGCAGGAAACTAGGACATAAGAAACAGCAGTTAACAAAAATCCTCCATATAACAGCAAGAAAAATATTTGGAGTATTTATTGTTTGTTATCTTGATTATTTACCATTTTGTTATTTCTGGGGGTGCTGGAAAGAAGCAAGAGAAAAATCTGTTGTGCTATGTTTTTGTCTGACAGATCTTACTGTTTTTTGAAGCAACCTGCAACAGATGGAAGAGCAGACCCAACTTCCCACTCTGGTGATATGCTGCCAAGCCACAAATAGATACTACTTTTGTCCACTTAGTGGATGGCTGTACTATGGAATCAGTGGGGATGAATTGGAGCTTAATAATGTGGCATTTCTTTTGATCTCTGCCAACCAAACTAGATCAGACAATGTAAAAAGGTCTTTAGTACTCTCTTGGCTTCAGAGATGCAATTTCTTGCCCCAACCCCAGAAGATAGAAGAAGGAATGAAAAATATTATTCTGTTTCCTTTGCTTTTTATATTTTGGTCTTCACCCCTTTGGACAGCATATCAAACATCCAACATCTTTTTCTCTCAGAAAATTTGCCCAGAAAATAAACCATCCATTTTGCAAGGTGTGACACCTGCTTCTGTAGTGGTACAGAGCACATTAATGCTCCACTCCAGCTCCCTGGTGGGCCAGCTGCTCTCATGGCCCCCTTCAGAGGAAATCACTTCTGACAGCTGGATCTGAAGGTTTTTTTGCAGCTAATGAAAAAAATCCCCCTGAGTCTTGGTGACCCGTAGCTCATGCTCTGATTCCTTGAAAGATATAGTAATAAGTTTTGCTACCTCACACAGTGATGCGCAGTGAGTGGTGTTCTCAGAGCTGTTAGCCTTTCACAGAAATTTCATTACTCTTGTTCACGAGGTCAAGCGACTTAGGAAACGAGTTGCTTAGAGAGCTGTGACAGAAGGAGGGGTGAATGGGCAGGAAATGAAAAGGACTTCTCCCCTGCAGCAGTTCCTGCTGCACTGTCTCAAGAGGAGCCAGCTAAGAAGGAACTTGAATTGTTCTGATATCTCCATTACCAGGGAGAGACACAAATTCATCACTGCAGTGTGTCACCTGGGAAACATGGCCAAAGTCTGCAGGGCTGAATGGTCAAAGGGAGTAGAGTGTGTCAGGCTGCCATGGTCAGCATGTACTTGATTTGTGCCTTCTCTCATCTGCTGCAGTTGTGGCTACAAGGAAATACTGCAGTCTGTATGTATGAGGTATATTGGTGATCCATATGGAAGTTGTACCACAGTCATAAATACTTTATTGTAAATATAAATGATAGTCAGTTTGCTGGTGTGTATTTAAAGGTTATATAAAGCTTTATGTAATATTTTAGTTGGCTGATTATTGCAGCTGTTTGTAGATTATTCTGAGCCAAATAAATTGTGACAAATGTAAAGTTAATGTATTCTAGAACCTGGTGATAGGGATTTGCATACTGTTGCCTGCAGGTGAGAGAAGGGAAGAAAGCAAATC
The DNA here is from genome assembly GCA_025447755.1 of Corythornis vintsioides. NCBI lineage: Eukaryota > Metazoa > Chordata > Aves > Coraciiformes > Alcedinidae > Corythornis > Corythornis vintsioides. The sequence continues at coordinate 96,317 of JAOEGS010016742.1, read as the reverse complement.
TGACAGCACTAAGGACAGGATTCCATACTAAGGAGCTGTAAATGGTGGAGAGCTAGAGGTGAATGGTGCTGAGTACTCAGGAGACTGGGCATGGGGAAGTGTCAATGGAGGAAAGTCCTACTAAAGCAGTTTTCTGGCTGAAAATAATGAGTTGGCTCAGTGATAGGGTTTGAGAGTAGTAAATCACACAGAATCAATTGGGATTGTTGTGGCCAACGTGCAAGACCCAACACTTGGCCTTGTTGAAGCCTCCAACTCTCTTGTAGGACAAATTCAGCTATTGGAAGGCCACAATAAGGTCTCTCTGGAACCTTCTCTTCTCCATGCTAAACAACCCCTTCTCTCTCAGCCTATTTTCACAGAAGAGGTGCTCCAGCCTTTTGATCAACTTCATGGTCCTCCTCTGGACCTGCTCAAGCAGGATGGACCTGACATGTCTTTCTTACTCTGGGGCCCCAGACCTGCACACAGTACTCCAGATGGAGTCTCCTAAGAGTATGTTATATATACATATACATGTATGTTTCAAATCAGATGCTAAAACAGAGATATGGTTGAGAGTACACTGGGGTCCTGATTAAATACAAAGCAAGTATATACAGTGCAAGAGGCATGGGAATAGAGAAAAGCTGCTGACTATGAATTAGCTGCTTAAGAGGCCATCAACAGGTCCTTTCTGACAAAATCTTTTTTATGCAGCCCTTTACTGTATTTGGGAAAAAGGTCTGTGATGGGAATGGAGAAATTCTCATCTGTGCTAGTGGAGCAAACAAAAGATACTACGTGAGAGCACAACTGATTTTGTAATACTTGTTTGAAAATATTATGGGAAGGCATGACTTAGAGACTTCTCACTCTGTGACATTATAAATGGAGACGTTAGGATGAAAATGAAAAATATGTCTCTGGATCAGATGATGAGAAGCCTAAGTTGAGTGGTGAGTTGTGTTGATATGAAACAAAGCAGATTATTTTGCAAAAGTAGCACCAATGCAAAAGTCAAAGAGGTAAAGGCAGAATCTTTAGAAACAATCAGTGATATTGTCTGTAAATATTATTCTGAGTCCTCAGAGAACCTGTAAAGGCCAAAGAAATAATCACAAGGAAATACAGACTGTTTACTACTCACCTATTAAGAAATTTTGGTTTTTGTCATTGCATGTCCTTAAATCATTAAGTCTTTGTGCTTTGTAGCTCTTTGAAAGGATCCGTGCTGGGACTAATATTTTCCCACATGTTCATAAGTCATCTGGAAAAATGAAGTAATGAAATTTCCTGATGATCCTCTATTATTTAAGTCAATAAAATGGAATTCAACTGTGAAGAGTTGCAGATGGCTCACAATACCAAGTGATTGGGAAAAAAAATAGCAGATGAGATGCTGATAAATACACAGTATTGCACATGGATAAAACCATTCTTAACCAGGCATAACAGAGATGGGCTCTAAATTAGCTGTCAGCATGCAGGAAAAAAAATCTTCAAGTTATTGTTGACAATTCCATTAATCTCAATGCCATGTTCAGGAACCATAAAAAAAGCCAAACAACCCAAACAAATAAAACATTAAGAACTCTTAAGAAAGGAACAGAGAACAAACAGAATAATAATCCTCTGACACTGTATGTATGTAAAGCATGCTTGTATCATGAATGTTATGTGCTGTTCTTTCTTCCTCCAAGAGGACAGGAATAGAAAATAGAGATAACAGCATAAGCAGTCAAAGGTATGGAATAATTTTTATACAAGGAAAGGCCAAACAGTTAAAAATGTATTCTCCTTGAAAGAAGGAGAAACATTCATGTGTACAATGTCTTCACAGAGAGGTGCTCCAGTCCTCTAATCATTTTTGTGACTCTCCTCTGGACACAATCCAACCAGTCTTGGACTCCCACCAGGGACATGGCTGACTGACTCCAAGACCTGTGATATAGATCATCTTTGAAGTGACACTCTGTTACCCTACTGGTCACCCTTTAGGCCCACTCTTGAGGTCAGTTTGGTTTGTACTCCCACCTCTGGGCTGGTTTGGTCCCTTCTGAAATCTTTCTAATTCATTTGACACGGGTATTATATGTTTCTAAAAGTAATCTGTTATATCTATTGCTATATTGTTGATTAGCTTGCTTCACTAAGTTTGTAGTAACCTATATATAGACCTAAACAGCTGATGCTGTTATAGGTTGTTGGTTATTGGGTCCTATAATACTGATTGCTGCCATATTAGTGGTTGCTACTGTATTACTGATTGCTGATATAAATTTGTAATTGTTTTATATATCTATTCACTTTATTAATTATATGTATATTTGCTAGTCATGATTTTGTGTGGCATTTTTGATGATCTATAATAGAGAAATTTAGAGGTTAAAGACTCCTGTGTCCTTGTGTATTAAAGAATACTTCAAATCCACGGTCACAGTCTTTATATACTTCAGGCCAGGTAACCTTTTAGGTCATGACAACCAGTCACTGTCACAGTTTATCCTGGGTCAGCTTGCATTCTCCTTGAGAGCTGCGGGGAATACCTGATGAGTTAGCACAAGCCAAGAAGCTGTCTGCCTACAGCCACTTTTGGAGAGTAAAAGAGTTCAACAGTATGGATGCACTCAAGATGCCCTTCTTTTGACACTCCCCAACTGGCCTCCATCTTCATCGAACTACACTGCCCAAAACTGGGCAAGGTATTCCTGCCCAGGCCTTACTGATACATGAGGTGTTTTGCCAGCTTCATTTGTTTATATATCATGGTACAATGTTTGCCTTTATCATAACAGTGTGACATTGCTGTGTTTTGCTCATGATCCATTATAATTCTACAGATTCTTCTCTGAAAACATCAACCTGACTACTCATTAAATATACTGAACCCACGCAGTTGAATCTCTTAGAGCATTCCCTTGCAGTTGTCCTTGGTTTTCATGCCCCTTCTTTGCTTTGTCAAGATAATTTTAAACCACAAATCTGTTTTCCAACCCACTTTTGTGTCATTTGTAAGTGTATGAGCAGGGTAACTGAAGCAATCACTGAGCAGAATCAGAGGAGAAAAACCTCCAGAAGAGCTCTTGCTGCCTCTTTGTATTTTACCATTGAACTAATTCTGAGTATAGATATAAAACATGTTTTGTATACATCATATAGTGATTTAATCCAGACCATATTTCTTTTGCTGGTTTATAAGAATGTCAGGTAAGATAAAATCAAGAGTTCCCACAGTGAAGTTCTATAGATTAATTCCACATCTGCTTTTTTATGGCAGAGGAATATTAGATTTCTTTTATACAATTTGTTCCTTACAAATCCCCACTGTCTCCTTACTCTATCTTCCAGGTAAACTCTGTCTTCTTCTGTTCTGTTGTGGAAGGTGGAACTTAGCATAGCACTAGTGGAAGTCAGTGGTATGGATAGGCATGCTGAGACAAATGATCATAGAGGGCAGAAGCTGGGTAAGGTCAACAAAGGGAAAGAAGGGAAAGCAGAATAGTGCAGAAGAGCAACTGTGCAAGGGATGGCATGAGCTGTTCCCACCTGTCCTGTTGAAATGTCCCCGTGATGTTGGATAGACAAGGTCAGGCTGGGCTGAGATACAGCTCTGTTGTCTGCAGTCATCTTGCTTTTCTGCTGCTTTCACAATTCACTGGCTGGGGGAGAAAGCTTTGAGTTATGAGAGAATAAGGCAGGCAGTAACCTGGACACATCAATATCTCAGCAGCAAAGTACTTCATACTGAATAAAATACATTCCTTTTCCTTCAACACATACTTGCATGCCTGTGCCTCTGGCACATATACAGGGTTGTCACCCACTGTGGTGGCCTAGCAACTCCCACTACTGGGAAGAAATGGAGAAAAATTATCTGTGGCACAAGCTGAAATGTCAGACTCCGAATTTCTGACAGCCCTTTTCAGCTTTTAAGACAAGTATTGTCTAGTCAAAGAGAGACCACTTGCCAGCTTCCATGCTCAGCATACCTCTGGTTGAAACCAAGGCTCTAGCAAAGAGATGACTGCAGGAACCACACTGCCCTGTCTGTTCTTGCAGCTGTGAGGCTAAGACCAGCTCTGACCATGACCACAGATGTCATGATGTCCATGCAACTCCAGCAAAAATGACATGTGAGCTTCCCCCCTATGGTCACACCTCTCCACCTCATGTGCTTATCCAGTTCTTCAAAGCTGGCTCAAGGGTCCTTCTCCCCAGTGCTCCCCTACACAAACTGCTACTCCAGCAAGGTCACTCATTTGAACCAGCAAGGTATCTGAGAGCCTGTCCATACAGGGAATTGAACCTCAAAGGGAAGGTTCTGGTGGGACATGGATTGTTACTGACCAGGGACCTTCAAGTGGATTTGGGTAAGAATGAAGCCGTATTTCCTAACAGGACACCTAAATAAAATTTAATGGAATGTTAAAACTCTTGATTTATCAGAGGGAAATTTTACTTAAAATTGGGAACACCTAAGAGATAGAGAATACTTATTAATGAATTAATTAATTATTCAATTACAGTATTTTCTTTGTAACTTTTATATAGAATGTATCCGAAATGTTATCAGTTCAATGCTCTGTATTTCATCTTAAGAAAAGAGAAAAAGGTACTCTTCTATCTAGGTTTGCCTACTCTGGGTGAAGTATTTTTTATACTATTACTAAGCTATTTTTCCAAATGGTTCAGTTCTCATAAACAGATTGGAGCCACCATGGGCAGCACTGTGCAGGACGAAGTGCCTAATGATGGATGGGAGAGGACAACTTCCAATTTTCCTCAACCATAGAGCATTTTTTCATAGCCCAGCCTAACATAAATCACAGTTAAAATATCAGGAAGGCTAACATAAGGATTTGATTAAAAAAAATTAAATTATAGAAATATAGTTAGCCTTGCTCAGCACAATTTTGATAACAAAAATCTTGTTAAACAAATAAGACTTCATTCTTCAATAAGATGACAGATTTAATGATTAAAGATAACTTCTTTGATAAAATATGCTTACACTGTGTAAAGGATTTTAATTTAGTAACTCATAAATTTCTGCTTAAAAATATAGAATTATAGGAGAGAAAAAAAGCACAGGATATATTTATATAATTAGCTTGCTGACAGACTTCAAGCTTCTGTCAGCAGGGAGGTCACTGAATGGGGATATATATCTTCCCAGTGGATCTGCCCCAGGTACTCAGCATCCTTGTGAGTGATCTGCATACAGATATATGGTCATATCTGGTAAATCACAGGTATGACAGAGGTTAGGAGGAAGGCTCAGTTTCCTTACAATTATAATGAAATATTTGTGAAGGTAGATGACAGAAATGCTCTAGACAATGGCAAAGGTGTTTGGAAACCAGGCAGTATTAACTGCCTGACTCTGCAAGCAGTGAGGAATTACAGTGCTTGTTGACTTCAATGTATGGTTTGTGCTTTTCAAAATTCAGGCCATAAGTTACTGTATATTGAATTGAATGTGCCAAGACAAACAATTACATGCATGTGTCTGAATTAATCACAGGGGCACAGGGTGTTGTTAGCTGTGATTGATATACACTGAAACTGATTGGAAATAAAGCTTTAAATTTCTTTCTTAGTGGGAAACATGGAAACATAGTGCAGAAAGAAATAGACACAGCATTACAACTCTTTCATCCAGTCACCCTGACTGCCAGGCAGAACAGCCTGCATAGTTTCTCTGAACTTAAAGGTATTCATTAGGTGGACTGAAGATGCACTGCTAGTGACATGTGTTCTGAACGCATGGATTCTGTGGTCCAAATCACCACCCCATTCACCTGTGAACTCATGTGAGAGTGGCATGTGTCTCTGAGCTGCATCCTCTCAGAGTTGACATCCTTCAGCTTCCAGGTTCTAATCCTTCTCCCAAGGTTGTTCCCACCACCCCGCTGTGAACAACATCTCCTGCAAGAGAGCCAAACACAGAATGGCTGCATTAATGAGTGACAAGTACAAAGTGGCTGTGTTTATAGGGACACACAGAGGCCCACATGGGGACATGGCAGCAAGGCTGGATAGGAGACAGCAGGATACACTGCCAAGAAATGTATATACACATCTCTGTTTTCCCCTGTGAAAGTATGTGTTAATGGACTAAATGAGTTTCCATCTTTCAGTTTTCCCCAAAAGATGCATGTGAAACAAGGCTGACATAACACAGGGCTGGCAAAACAGCATTGTTTAGTGTTAATATCCTGTAAGTTGGCACCTCAGAACAAAGTCCATATCAAGATAAGCAAAAAAACCCAGTAATGATCTCTGGAATCATCTTACAGGTATGGTCCTATATCATCATCCATGCTCTTTCCTTTGTTATACATTTCTCCCTAGTACATTCCTTCCCTACTGTTTCATCTCCTACCACCTTCTCAGGAGGTCTGTGACCAGTTTTAAATCTTCAGTAAATTTAATTGCCCTTCCTTTTCTGGCAAATGTCTGACATGGCAGAAGCTTTTTATTTGGGAGTGTTGATTTAGCAGCTCTCCCTTAAATTGAAGATCTAATAAACTGGGTTTGTTCATTTTAATTCATTAAATGAGGAATAAATACAAATAATAGCATCAGTTTCTTCTGGCCATTGAAATACATTTTTCTTAGTAAGTTTTCAATTAAAAAAAAAAAAAGATTTAAACATTAAGAAGACTAAAGACCACCATGACCTGCAGGTGTCAAACATTGCATAGGTGCAATGTTACCCAGGTAGCTATTGCCTTTGGAAACCTCCTTAGAGTTTTAAACCATTCCACATATTACTGTAGATACTAACATTAGCATTACAGTGCTTATTAACTTCTACACAAGAGTGATCTGTTCAGCATTTCCTGCAAAAATTTTTTTTTTTTTCATTGTGATCATGATCTTGGTCACTTACATACATAGGACATTTTTCCTTCTATTTCTGGACTCTGTTGAAAAATTACTTTTATATATATATAAGAAGTTAAATCTTCATAAATAGAAAGGAACACCTACCTTCCACAAAAGGCAAAATAGTTGAGCAGTTTTCAATGAGAAGTTTGTCTCTAATCCCCTACATCTTCCATCTAAGTATTTAATTTTATAAAACTATTGCAGCAAATCTCAAAATCAAAGTACTACCATTTTCCCAACTGTATAGATGAGTCAGGATGCCTGTAATAAAGCTGCAGTTCAAGAATAAAACTGAGTTGGAAACACGTTTCTTTGAGAATGGGTAATTGAAAATGGAGGACCAGGTGATGGGGAAGCATATAGAGAATGTGGAATCTGCAAACAAGAAGTGAAGATACCTGTGGCAGGAATGGGTAATGGGGTGGACTAGAGTGAACCCCCAAGCTACAAAATGTCTAAGAAGGACTGAACTCTGATGCATGAGATTTCAAAAATACAGTTGTCAGGAAGTAAGAGGGAGTGCCCATGGGGCAAAGGATACCACGGGGGGGCTCTTTGAACGAGGCCAAGAAGACAATTAAGCACGTTAAAGGAATTGAAATTTCCATAGCTGAGATGTGTGATGCAGAAACAGAGCCAAGAAATCCAGCAGAGAAGTGTGAAAGGACTGGACTGTTATAGAAGAAGCAGTAACAAGACCAGCAGGTACGTGTTTTGGATCAAACAAGGAGCTAATTATGTTAGAAAAGAAGAATAGGCAAATCCTTAAATACATTACTTTTCTGTCTGGTTTCTCCAGACATCACTGATTTCTTAGGAAAAGACCTCCTTCCAGCACCCATTCTGATTAAAGACTGTGGACTTCATGTAACAAGAAAAAGTCTATTAGTATTAATCACTACTTCTCCACACAGGCAAATAATGCTTTGTAAATGCCAAATGCTGTATTAAACAACCATGTTACAAACTCTAGGCAAAGAAATATTCAGACAGGAGAGACTGTGCAGAGGCAGACTGAAGCATTTATATACTTCACAACAACCTACACAAGCCCAAAAGCATTTCTGTCAATTATATGAGTAATCATTTCCAAGGATATTTACCAATATCCTTTCTTCATTTTCTTTTGGGAACACCTGATAAAACTTTCTGTTTCTGAGATGTGTCAGGAACTGGTTTGGGGGGGGGGTTTATTGCTATTGTCTCCAGTAATTTCCCTTTTCTCCAATCTTCCATCACTCCCATAAAGACTGTAATGACAAGACTGTAATGACAGTGTTGCTTTTTCTCAGCAGATAAGTCTTCCACATCATGGCATGGTGAGGATTTATCCTCAAGAAGTCCACGTGCACTCTTCTGAAATCTATCAAAACCCAAAAACATGACCTCAATGAAGTTTAGTCTCTTATTGCAACACTGCACAGGAACCTGTGGATCACCACACACTTGACTGTAGCCTCACTGTTGTGTTTTTGTATTTGTCTCTGGTCATGGTGGTCCCAGAATCCTGGAGACAGCACTGAGGTCCCCTGAAAGTCTTCCCTGGGTAGCTAAGACACACCAGCATGATTCTTTCAACAGAAAAGGAAATTGTAGTTGGCATTTTCTTTCCTTTCTGGACACAGCTGAAGTACACCTCCTTCACATAATGCTGTATGTCTTTGTGAAAACCTTTCAGGCAGCAATTAAAGTGCTTTCTGATGGTACACAATAAGGCTATTTTGCAAAGTATTGGATGCTTAATGAACAGCAAAGCATCAGGTGAGAGGTTTTTTTAAAAAAAAATACACTCTCAGATTTCACAAAACAAAACTCCAACCAGAAACAAAAGAGAGGTGTCAAAGTGTTTTCTTAAAATATGTGAGTTACAGTGCTGACACTTTTCTTTCTGTCAGTTAAAGCATCAGAAATTGTGATGAAGGTGTAAAACACAGTATCTAATACTTGCTCACCTGGAAATCAAACAAAGTTAAACAAGAGCTGCCTGTTTATCATTGAAAAGATACTTCTGAGCCCGTTGAAGAGTAACAATGCTGAAGGATATTTTTGCTTCTCATGTTTAGAATGTAAAATGTGCTTGGTACCAGCTCAATGGAAACGATGCTGCCACGCCTGACCTTGCAGAATGATTCAGCTCCAAATGGCAGACTCCTGAGGGGTCCCTGCAGGAATCAAAGCTAACTAATTCATGATTAATCACAATTCCCCTCTCTCTTATTTTCCACTGCCTGTTTTGTTTTAAATAATGAAAAGGTCAGTAGAATTCTGTTTCTTGCTTTTCCCTACTCTGTTCTCCTCATCTAGACAGGGCATCTCTGTATGGTAGTATCTCCCTGCTCATCTTGCCAAGTGTGACCTAGCAAGATTCCATAGATATACACAGAGGGAAAGTCTAATCTTGAAAATTTTGGGGCAATTTCCACTTTTAAGTTACTCTCTCTTTTCAAAGTACTGTGAACTGACACTAATTGTGAGTTCCATTTCACCAGACATAGGCCTTTGCATTATAGATATGCGTATTGAACTTGTTAACCTGGACTCAAGTTGGTCAATGAAGAGAAAGAGGCATCTCTATGGCATTACTTATCTCTGTCCAAAGAAGAACCAATTCAGCTTGGAAATGCCTGTCCTTCCCACTCACCAGTGTAGAAACCTGGGTTTACTCATACATACATCATTCCATTTTTGTCTGGTGTAACTCCAGCTGCCAGATGAATCTAAGCCTAAATGTTTACTCAAATTGTTCAGACAGATAGTCCAGACCCATGGACACAAACTATCCCATCCCTCTCTTCATGCCTGTCTTACCTACCACCTGTATCACACACAAGACCCTGGCCCTTCTCCAAAGCAAGGAGTGAAGTGCCTGGGCATATCCAATGATTTTAGATGAGTGCAGACTCTCACCTCTGCTGACCATGTGAGTCAACACAGTCCAAGCTGAGTTATTTGGCATTGAAAGGAGGGCCAAGCACACAGGTGTAGCCCCAGGAGGTTTAGAGACTGATCTTAGAACAGCCCCTTCTATGCTGTTAATAAGCCTGTGCAACTGCATCACCCACAGCACTTTTACCAAGCTTGTGTCTGTTGAAATGGCTCTTTTATTCTGCATGCACCATATTAACATATGGAGAGCAACACTTGAAACAAACCCATTTCTCTAACCAGGAGAGACCATATATTCATTTTGACCTCATGTTAGTCTAATTCCTCCAAACTCACAGATAGATTAAATTCAAATTAGAATGATGCACAGGTGAATTAGGTCAAAAAAAAAAAAAAAAAAAAGAAAGGAAAGGAAAGGAAGGATTGTTACACATGTGATGCTCCCAAGTCTTTGATGACTGATGAGCTTAGAACTCTCCTACACAACAGTCAGAATAACAGCTGAGCTCCTTTGGAAAGCCCTGAGTTGTAAGTCGTGCACACGTCAGAGACTTACCCATATGTGACAATGAAGGGTGCATCTTGGAGCATCTGCCATTTTTCTCTTCCTTCCCTCATAAAAGTCTGTCAGGCAGCTTCATTCGCAGTGCAAAGGGCATGTAAATCAACACACTCAGCTGGTGTTGACTGGTGGAGAAGGTGCTTGTCATTATGACAGGAAGTTTTGCTAACAGGCATTCATCCATCATGATAAAATCTCATACATAATGAGAGACTGTTTATCAGAAGGATGGCATGTAAAACAAGACAGTCTTTTTGTGGTTGAAGGGGTGCCAGAAAAATGTTTGGTTTTTTTTTTTTTTTTAAATGAATACTGTTACAGATATATTTTTATCAAACAAGAGCAGAACTAACAGATCAGCTGGCATGAGGTTTGGCATTAACTTGTAGAAAACACTGGAGGGGCTGTTTATATTTGCATGTGTTCTGTGTAGATGCTAAAAAAAAAAAGATCAGCATTGATAACATGTATTTTTCTGTCAAAGTAATTTTGCACAAGTACTGGTAGGCTTCTCAGTAGGTCAGTTAGTTGTGAAAAATCCTCCTAGGCTTAAGCACAACTGGTTTCTCTGCTTGTGTATGTTCTTCTCAGTCATATTATAGACAGAATGACTATGAAAGTCCCAAGTACTTTTTCTTGAAAAGAGAAGAATAAAATAACATTTAAAAAGTCACATTATATTAGAAGAAATGAGGTTTGCTGATTGTCTTTGCCTGCCCCTAGAAAGATCTGTTAATTCTCTACTTCGATAAGTATTGAACACACTCTAAATTTACAGCAAAACAAATTACCTTTGGGAGAAATATTGATTTTCAGGGAGACAGAAATAGTGTGAAAGAAAAGGAAATGTACTCTGTGTAATACTAGGGCTTTTGTAGTATGTAAATATTAATAAATAAACAGCTCAGTTTATTTTTTAAAGAAACTGCTGGGATGAGGTTTAGCATTTTCCTACAGAAAGAGCTTCTTCCACTGTATATGGCAATGAAGGGTTTCAACACAGTGTCTGTCAAATAAAAAATGCATATTTATTTCGCACCTAGAATAGCAGGACACCCTAAAACTAGCAGAAGCTGTAGCTCTTCCACACATGCACTTCTGAGCAACTTCTTCTCACTAATTTCAATTGGTGTAAACTGTGTATCTTTTCATGCACCAGTGTACTCACTGGTGTGCTTGTCTACCATGCCTGGCTGTGTTCCCCATACAGCACAACATGGTTGCCTTCCTCCACTGCACTCTTGCTCAAGGATTTTCTCTTATCAGCAGGCAGGAAAGCTGCCTTGCCACAGCTGTCAAGCATTACCCTGGGTAAATGGTTTCAAGGTTGGTGCATTTTTCTTATTGTACCATGAGAATGCAGGGCGAAACCTGGTGCAGATACAGTGAACACCCAGTTTTTGGGTGGCATTCCAGGAAAGAGATGAAAATTCAGACACCACTGGAGGTCTCAGAGGTTTTCTGAAAAAAAAACATATATTCTTCTGCAATTTCATGTATGTAAATGAGAATAATTGTTCCATCTCATCAGAAGTTTACAAATGCTGTGGCAGTGTCACATTAAACAAGACACACCTGGCCATATCCAGTGGAGCATTTAACTTTATTTTTGTATCTGACTTCTCACTTCAACATAATTCAAGGATGAAGGAATTTATTTTGCTTTGTTTGTCAGTTAATTTAATGAGATGCTTTAGCCCAATGGTATAGTGGCACCTCTGTAAGGGAAGAAGGTTCAGGAGTGTCTGTAAAAACACCCTCATCCCTGACAAACCTCATGCAGGAGGTCTATCTTCACTGTATGTGACTGGTGAAAATCTGAATATGCTTTCTTCTACCAAAAGCAAGAAACCTATCACTCATTTCTTCTGTATTGTAGAATATATATATATATTTTAAGATTTCCTTGAACTTCTATCATTAAAACTACCTGATTCTATAACCATGTGTTCATTTGGCACAGGGGCCATTTATAGCAATAGACAAGAGTTGATTTTGCTGTCATCATGAGAGAAGAAGGAGGGAGAAAAGAAAGAAATGAACAGAGCATTTGGGGATGTGAAGTAAACAGAAATCCATTATTTTCTCCTCCTCTACTACACCCACATGCAAGCAAACAGTTTTCTAATTTGCTCTTTTGCATGAGACAAGATTTCAGAGAAGCTGTAAGGACAGATATTTTCTATTTAGAATGAGCAACAATTATCTGAGAAATTGGATATCAGGCTAACAATATGTGCAAGCCTGGTCATTTGTTCCAAAACAAACTTTGAAACACTATGGGTGATGTAATGGGTAACCTGAAGAATAAAAGAGCATATTACAAATTAAGCTACATTTTGGCATCATCACCTCTATGGAACTACAAGTTCTTTCTCATTGTCTGTTAAGAATCTGTCTCAGTTGTTCTTCCTCTTTGCTGAGGTGTCTTGATGCTTTTGCCAATAGGATATAATCCCTGCCTGAGAAGGTTTACAACCTTGAATGGTCACAATGGGGAAAGGAAGGTGCTGAGGTGAAGATGAGAAAAGGACATCAGCTTTCAAACTCAACAAGGATATCAAGACAAATTAATTTACTATCTGTAGAAAGTTTTTAATTCCCTCCAGCTTTCCTCCTAGCGTACTTGCCTCAACTGCAGAAGCAGAGAGCTAGGGAAAGGAGGTCCAGACACAGAGCACTAGCAAGCTCAGATGATTTGCATGTGTTTAACAGGGGTAAGAAGAAAGGCTTTTGGCCAGTGTCACTGTATTGACAGAGATGCCCTACCATAGGTGCAGTCTGGCAGCAGCGTGGTGCTCCCACTGGTTCCCTGCTCTGCTCATACCAGGATGGGTCAGTTTGGTCACAGATGTAGAATGACTGTCACAAGGACAAACTAATGTACTGAAAAAGAGACAGTCTAAAGTAGTAAGAAATCTACAGGCTATAGCAATGAACTGCATCTGACTTTTTCAGATACATCAATGCCCCTGGCCCAGGGCTTTTGGCAAAGGCTTTTTCTCAGCAATAAGAGTTCTTAGGATGGCAAAATCATGACTTTAAATCCTCTTGTACAAAATCTTTTGAAGTTTTATAGTCCTTGTCAGAGTAGAGGATTGTGCAGATCAACCCACACCTCTTACCAAATTTATTTGTCAAAATGTCATTCTTAATTTTCATTAACAACCTGGGTTTTGGTAAAATTTTTCAGGTAATAAGAGTGTCTTAAAAAATGGGAAAACAGAGATCCCATTCTTGGTAAATAAAAAATTTCGAACGTTCCTTATGTCAAGTCAAATAAAATCAAAGATCAAAATGAAGTTATCATTGTATTGGTTCAATAATGTAAAGTAGAGAGAGTTTTACTTGGTGAAAGTAGCACCATGTGAAGTCAGAGTTCCTGGAAGATCTGAATAGAGCTAATGGATTTGGATTTGATGAATATTGAATATGACAAAAAGTATAGGTCAGATCACTCCAACACTTCCCATGATTTTTAGCCAAATTAGCTGTGTCACTTCATCCAGAAAGCAGCAATAAGAGGATATGCCCATTTAGGCAGGCATAAAAGCACAGGTCTTCATTTAGGACAGGTTCTGTAGTTTCTTCTGGCCATGGAAACCTGCCATGCATGTGGTTTCTGCTATCCTCCAAATTCTTCCCTCTGGCTGAAGCACTGTGACATGGGAGCAGCACTGGAGCTGTTCACACTGTCTTCAGCAGACATTGTTTTCAGCTGTGCACATGAACTTTTATGAATTCTTTGAACTCTTATTTTAAATTACATAAGTGCTCTGTCTCAGACACCTCCTTCTGGGCAGCTATCCCATTTTGGCTACCCTGACATTTTGAAAATTTCTCTTCACTTCCAGCCAAAATGCACTAATATCTCATATGGGACATTTTCCCCACCTTATTTACCCTAAAGACTACTTTTCTTGCCCTGATATTTGCTCTTACAAAGTTTGTAGAGGAAGAAATCTTAGGTCAGCCTTTGTGGTGTTAGGCTGAATAATAGCAAAGCTCTCATTTTCCTTCTCTGAAGGTATATCCCTGATCCTGCAGATAGTCCCTACATACATGTCTCAGTTTGAGATTATAGGAGTTTTTTTACACCAGAGAATGAACCTCCACATAAGGTCTCATCTTGTAGTTCATACTCCTATACGTTATACACATAACATGGAGATATTGTTAGCTAATGTACCCATATCTTCTCTGTTTATTCTCAGCTGAGCAATCCTGATGTAAAACATTTAACATTTATCCACAACCCCTCCTCCCTTTGTTAGAAAAATTGATTTAAACTGTTATTTTTAGAGCTAAACAAAACCATTCAGCCATGGAATTCAATTATCAAGTTTTCCTATTAGCATGAGGAGAAATTTTAAAAAATCAAATGTGCCAAAAGTCCTCCCCCTTTAGCTCTTCCCCTCCCCTGGTAAAGTTTAAATGATTCTCATTTTTTGTCTCTGAGTCAATGCAACAAAGACAACTTTGAATCTGAAACCCAAATTAAGACTAGAAGAAGGCAACTGATTAAGGGAAAGAAATTTGCATCTGACAGGTAACATCAATTGAGATAACTGCTATATTAATTATTAACTATAGACTGGGGTCTGGATAACATGTCTTATGAGGAGCAGCTGATGGAAATGTTTAGCCTGGAGAAGAAAAGGCTGAGGGGAAACCTTATTGCTCTCTACAACTACCTGAAAGGAGGTTGCAGTGAGATGGGTGTTGGTCTTTTCTCCCAAGTAACTAGTGATAAGACAAGAGGTAATGGGCTTAAATTGCACCAGGACATTTAGGTTAGATATCAGGAAAAATATCTATACCAAAAGAGTGGTGATTCTCTGGAATAGGCTGCCCAGGGAAGGGGTGGAATCAACACCCCTAGAGGTGTCAAAAAAACATTTAGACACTTCACTTCAGGCCAGTGTCTAGTGGTCATGATAATGTTAGGTAGATGGTTGGATTTTATTATCTTGGAGGTCCTTTCCAACCTTAATTATTCTGTCATTCTATTATTAATTCAATGGAGTTTTAGCACTGGGGAAAAAAAAATAAAAACACAACAACAAAAACATAAGAAGAGAAATGGCAAACAGAAAACTAAAGGTACAAAATCATGTCAGGATCCATCTTTTCAAATAACATCATGTCAAAGGACAATTGATTGTATCCAAGAGGAATAAAAATAAGTAATAAAAGAAAGGCTAACTAAAGGCATTCTGGGGTGGAGGATCAATCACGTAAATGCACAACAGTGAATAGATTGGGCAGTCAGAGCTATGGCTGGGCTGTCTTCATCACAAATTCTTCTGTAGAGACTGCCATCTGAAGACAAATTTTCCTCAGTTTATGAGAGTTCTAGGAATACCTTATCATCTTTGCACCTTGAAGTCAATCCTATCCTGAAGATCAGCCTCCAGAAACAGGGGCTGTCAGTTTTGAGCTGGAACTATGTTACCCGATGCTTCAGGTGCATGATCACTAGTTATTAGATAACCCTATCCTGCTTCATCAAGTGTGGACACCAGGTCAAGGGAGGAGATTCTCCCCCTCTGCTCTTCTTTCATGAGACCTCACCTGGGGTACTGTGTCCAACTCTGGGGTCTCCACTACAAGACAGACATGGACCTGTTAGAGTGGGTGCAGAGGAAAGTCATGAGAGGGCTGGAACACCACTCCTATGAAGAAGGGCTGAGAGAGTTGGGGTTGTTCAGCCTGGAGAAGAGAAGGCTCCATAAAAACCTTATTGTGGCCTTTCAATACTTTCATGTCCCTTCCACCACAAACCACTCTATGATTTGACAATTCTTTATATCTATGCAGGAGGTAAAAGGTAAGGGATGAAATAGCAATTACCTGAAACTATATAGTAACTATATGAATTATAGAAACATTTTTTGGTTGTTTTTTTTTTCTTGTTGATTAACACAAGAAAACAGCATATAAGAAGTTGCATAAAGAAATGCTTTCCTGTAGCACCTGATTTCACAGAAGTCTCACCAAAAGATTTTTGATTGAAAATCCACTGAAAGGTACCTGCTATGTATGGACTGTGTTGAGAAGAGCACTGTGTTTAGGCTGCCTGCCTTGGAGGACTGTAGATAACATTGTAATGACATTGCAGAGAAAAAAATATTGACAAAATGATTTGTTCTGTAGATGAGGTAAAAATGTGCTTGTTAAAAGGATTACTAGAAGTAGGGAAGTTTTAGAATGTGCATTGCCTAGGAGTTTTCTTATGCAAGCACATAAGTTGCCCATATCTGCTGGTAAGCCCTACTATGAAAGCAAAAACATTTTGTAGCTTCATTTTTTTTTTTTTTTCATCAACTACTGTTATTTATTTATATGGGAAAAGTAAAGGGTGGAGCCTAGATCTGCTTCTTTGTCTCCTTAAACAGAGCACAGCAACTCTTAGTCTACCTTAACAGATAGTAGGGGAAGTTGCAATAAATGTATGCTTACCACTCTCTGCCCCTGCCCTGGGAAGGATGTCTGAACACACTAGCTCATGCACCAGCATGCCTGGCAAAGGATAATGCAGGACAAAGGGTAGTTTACAGAATACTTTTGCCATCCCTCATCCCAACTGCACAGAACATAAACCTTCCAGATGAATTATTGACAATAGTCATATTACCCTCTGCATTCTGCACCTACTTGGAGAAGAAGTGCATGACAAGTTTGGTCTTTCTTTCAACAGTTTCTTTCCAAGGGCAAAAGAAACATTTCACTGCTGTTGTTTCATGGTACTTGCAACACACACAGGCCCTGCACTTGACATGCAGGTGGGAGGGCCTGTTCTGATCTGGTACTTTTTTGCTTATCTTCTTTGTTTTCAGATTAACAACATTTTAAATCATGTCTCATTTCCCTAAAAAAAGATCTGAGCTGTTATTTTCAAGCAATCGCTGTGTTGAAAATGAGATGTGGTTACATTATGATTAGATGATTAACTTGCAAGACTGCAAAAAAACATCCACTGAGTGGACACTTAGAGCACAAGTGCATACCTGTGCAATAAGACATTTAGTGCAATTATCTTTTATTTTAAACCATAGTTAAGAGATATCACAAGACTTTTCAAATATTTCATATTCCTTAGTTCTGAGATTGTTCTCAATGTGTGACACCATATTATCAACTGCAGTTTACCTAGGGATTTAGTCTGGGAACAGTGAATATACAATATACAATGTACTATATAAGCACATTCACAAATTAGAGTTACACCAGAATTGTATCTATTTTAACAGGGAAATGTATTATCCAGAGTTTTTCGGTCATACTAATAGGAATCATCAGTCAACTGGGATTGCTCAATTTACTCTCACACATTCACTATAATGCTTTTGGTGTCATCCATTTGCACAACAATAATATGTGATTCCACCAGGGGCTTCTCTGCAAGTCTTTTGGTCTTTTTTTATTCATGAGGGTCTGTCCTTGGCTTGTTCTTCTTCTCTCTTCTTATGATCTCTCTGGATAATCTCACCCTTCACTTCACATCAACATCTGCAACCAGATTTGCAGATCTGCTCCATGCTTGCCTACCACTCTCAGTACAAAGCTCCTGTGGCTGCCTTGCCATCAGGCAGAGGCAATGTTATTTTAGCTGATTTTAATTACCAGTGGCTGCAGAAAATACTCTGGGATTCTGAGTCAAGATCGTTCAAGTTAAATTAAATTGAAGGATAAACAAAACTAAATGTTATCATTAAGGATTCTGATTTATAAAGGATTCTTTTTTTCTTTTTTCTTTTTTTTTTTTTTAAATAAATTAAGGGTTCCTTCACACTGATAATGGAAATGAGGTTATGAAAATCACCACAACAGAGCTGGAATGAAGACTCATGAACATAAATATGGGAGGCCAGAGTATTTCCTCCCCAAAATGATGAAAAAGAAGAGGAAAACGTAGATAGAAGATAACTATTTTTTACTAAATCTCTGAAATGAGAAATAGTATGATAAAGAATAACAGAAAACAAACCAGTTCTAGAGACAGAAGGGAGAGAAACAAAGTAAAGCAGATTAATTGTTTAGGAAACAATGGCAACTATTACAGCCTCAGTAGTATGCATGCTTCAGGGTAAATCTAGAATTTTTGAAGCAAAGCTAAAGAAGAAGAAAAGAAAACAGGATAAAATGTAATGTGAGCTATCAAATATGCTCATGCCACATTATATCTCTCTTCAATTAGAATGTGATTCTCAAAAAAAAAATTAACTCTATGATAGATCTCATCCATCTGGATTTCCACAGAGTAGGTGACAAACTGCCCCATATCAGAATTTGTTGTTGAAGGTGGAGAAGAAAATATAAACACAAGGACTATAAAGTTATCAAACTGATGGGTCTATTCTGTGGGGTTTATTTTCTGTCATTGTTTATTTTCTTTATTGACATTATTTCATAAAGGAAATTATGTCTAGTATTGAAATATATACATATATATATGTATATATTGTCATACTGGGAGTTTACCAGGAAAGTTTACCAGGGAAGGCAGGGATGAAATCTTGACATTTCTTACTTTGTATCTTCACAACTGACTTGACACATCTGTTGGGTATTTATCAAGGATGATTAGCAATGACAGGTGTTTGGGGCCATCATTAATTCCGAGAAGGTTTGGAAGATCATACAAGAAGAACTGAATGACTCTGAGAGCTGGAGTTACAGGAATGGGCTGAATTTCAGCTATGCCAAACACAAGTTTGCACATTTCAGAAATTATGACTAGAACTTCATCACTGGAAAAACACTTAAATGCCTAAGTGCATCTCATCAATCACAGGGTGGTTATCAACCATTAAAGCAATGAAAGCTGAGGGGGGAAAAAATAGAGATACTCTGAAGTAATAAAAAAACCAAAAACCTCTGCAGTGTAAAAGGAATCTTAGCTCCTAATGAGATGCTATAACATGCTTATTACTGGTAAACAGGGAGTCATCTAAAAGACATTCAAAAACCCATGAGATTCCCAACAAAAAACACTGAAAAATTAGGTCCTTTTTTTACATCCTCAAGTACTCCCCTACTTCTGACAGTATATTAAGCCTCTCTTAAAGCTTGAGCTTGAAGTAAAAGTTTTGATTTCACACCACAAAGAAGTATTGCACACAACTGCACACATTGTGCAGCCATTTATAATTGCTCTGCAAAAGTTCTCAGTGATCACTGCTCTCAGTGCTTCATCTGCAGTTTGTGTAGGGTATTGTGGGCCAGCTTTAGACATGCTAGTTCCTGTGAAGGATGGAAATGCTGTGCAGGATGACAAACCTAGAAGAAATAAGATTTGCATACCCTTGTAGTTGCCTCACACCAAATTGCCCACTGTGCTATGGCCTCCAGTCAATAGCTGGCAGAAAGCATGGGAGTGCCCACATACCTCCACAGTTCTGTTTTGCTTTGCAGCATAAAATATGTCTATGCAAAGTATATACAAAGAGCTCAATGGTTTTCTGTCATTGCAGAAAGGAATCTTTTTGCCCAAGAAATAGCTAGAATGTATCATTTAGTCACTACATGGTAAACACTCAGATTTGTGTCCAAGTGAGTAATGAGACACCTACTTTTTTTTTCATGTTTCCATAAAAGCATAAATCATGTAACTTCAAATGAGTACTGAAAAGGTGCCTGGGAGCCCATGAACAGCCACCAGCACAGTTCTGCAACTGCCAGAAGTACTTTTCCACTGGGGAGAGTGTCAGGATTAAAAAACAAGGAAAAGGATTGAATACTTTGCATAGAAGTAAATTTCAAACTAGATTTGTGCATGTGAAGCTAACAAACCTCCTTTTTAAAAGAGAAAACACTTGAGGAAACAGATTTATAACTGCAGATAATGTATATAGGAACAAGTGGTATTGGGGCATTTATTTGTAAATCATATTCGTATAAGGCCATAAGAAAAAGTTACAGCTAGAGCTGAAATGAAAGATCACCGCTGTAAAAGGACAAAAAAAAAAAAAAAAAAAAAAGGCAAAAGGACAGTAAAAACCTTTTGAGTCAAATTGTGTTATAATCAGGTTCTCAGAAATCCATAGCACTGGACAAACTAATTCCTTGAAATGCCACAAGTAACTTTCCATGAGCATGGTGGAAAAGTGTAAGCAGATCGATATGGAGAAAATAACAACCACAGTCTGAAAGGGAGTTTTCTCTGTGTTAAGGAAAATCTTCTCCAAAAGACTTTTGTCTTCTCTGCCAGTTCCCAGGCAGGAAGGCAGATGCCTGGTGACATGAAGGCACCCTGAGGCATGAGGAACCGTTTCCGTGCTGTGCAGCCCAGAGCACAGATGCCTCATGTGGAGGAACATCTGCCCTTGTGATAACGCAGAAGCTTCCCAAAACATTCAGTGTTTAAAATGTCAGCCTCAACAGGCCTTTAGATGCCTGTGCACTAGCACGGCCAGTTTTCTCCTCTTTATTTCACAACCAAAGGTACAGACTTCTGCTCTGCTAGCAGGAGATGCGGTCCTGAAGAAGTGACCTGGTGGGGTGGAATGTAGGTGGAATTGGACTTTTTATCTGTGGGAGAGGGTCTGAGTCAGGAAGAAGGTATGTTTAGAACAAATAATGATAAGGGCAGAGGATTTAGGAAGAAGTGATGTGATTTCTTACCACTACCCAATGTCAGAGAACAAAGAGGAACAGGAATGACACAGGAGGTACATGGGATGAGAGGAAGGTAGGATGGCAAAAGGACAATGGTAGAGATAGAAAGATGGCTGGTTCTGGAAAAGAAAGACACAGAGAGTAAAAATATATAAGAGAAAGAAGTGATCAAAAGCCAGTCAATGCCAATCTGTCCTGGCATAACATCATCTTCAGCTTTTCCATGTTCTCCCAGAACCTGAGCCCATGTATGGACCCGGCCGAAACTTATCACATCATCACTTTCCAGATACTACACATAACAACATGAATTTTACCCAAAGTGAGCTCACATCTATGTCATGCATAGTCAAGATCTGTTGTTTTTATATAGCTGCTCTCAGAGGAAATGTTGGCCTATACTTTTGTCTGAAATGCCACCTGACAATACCAGAAAGACCAAGTGTTGCCCAAGGACTAAGCTGAAATGCCAGAATGTGGCTCACAAAGATACTCTTTTATATTATTCCATCACAAGCAAACAGATTAACTTATTGACTACCTGGAAAAATCCTTTAGCATCTAATGCGGAGGTGCTGACAAGAAAGACCTTATCCCTGTAGGCTTTGGTACAGAAAACAAATAATCATGTAAGTAACAGAGCTAATGAAGCCCAGTCCCTGTTGCCATCTGTTCCATGTAGTTGGATTTTGTGGCATTGACAAATAGCCCATTCTCTGTAAAGGCACTATCACAGTCTCTGTCTTTTATCTGCCTGCTTATTTTCATGAAATTGTTTTCTAATGGAGGTTGAACGTTGCCTGTAGATCAAAAGTTAACAGAGTGGAATAGACTCACAGACACGTACAAACACATGGAGTCCAAGGAAGCTTTATTTCCTTCGGGGACTGGGCTGAAGAATAAGCTGTTAACAGTCACCTCCCAGAGTGACAGAGAGAAAATACATCAATAAAGAGAGAATTACAACTTAAATGTATCCCCAAGTAATGCTGAACTCAGTACTTGGTTATGTGTTTGGTAGCTAAAACAGTGTGGAACACTGTAATTTTCAGGTGCTTATTTCACTTGCAGACAGACTTGAAGAAATAAGACATCATGTCAGCAGTCAGTGATGGAGCAAATGTTCTGTCTCATATGGCCAGGCAGTGCAATTTCAGCAGTGAGGCTGGATTTGCACTAAAAGGTCCATAAGCTCACAGCAGCATCAGAAACCCCTACTGAAGTGGTGCTGGGGGAGCCAAGGATGCATCATATATCAGACACAGTTGGCAGCCAGGCCTTTTACAAGAGGAGGAAATAAATGCCTTGACAACCTCACCTCTTAAAGGTACCCAAGGACTGTCAGATCCAAATTTCTCAAGTACTTTCATATTTCCAGAAAACACTGATTTTTCATCTAAGGTCGCATGATGAAGTTCCTGCCTGTAATGAATGTCTCTGACATTTCAGACCTTGCTTGGGGTGGCATGGTGCTGCCCTGTTCCTGCCTCCTCTTCCCAGGGAATATTCCAGGGAGCAGGAGAAAGCCTGGGAGTGGGACACCAGGTTAGATAGGATGAGTCCCCAGAGGGGCATTTTTGTTCCATCAGGGCCTCGGATTTACCCCTTGAGCCAGCCCACCCTGCCATCCCAGCATCAGAGCCAAGGGATGGTTAATTCAGGGGGACCCCAAAAGGAAGATAAGTTCCCCTGGACATGGGAGGCCTGGCATTGGCAGGGTGCCCCAGGAAGTGCACACTCTGCTCTCCAATGCTGTGTTTATGACCTCGGGTGTGATCTGGGTGCCCCTCATCTCTGAGGAGGCCTTTTGTAGAGTGGAGGTTTGTCAGAAGACAGAAAAGGGGTGACTGGTGACCCTGATAGTAGGGCTTGGGTCTGGGAGTAATGATGCTCAAAGCCTCTCTCTCCAGTCTGGGCATTTTCTAAAAGTGAGGATGCCTACCTGAATTCTTGGAAGTACAATCACCAAAGTGAACTGAAGAAGATTGGTTCTGGAGGTAAGAGAGGCATCTGGCTTTGCTTCCCTACCTCATATACCATAACATATCTTCATCCCTGGACAAAGATGCTGTGCCCCACCACCAGCTTTTTTGTGTGGCCTCTGTGTTTGCCAGGGTACAGCTGGCAAAGATGGCCTGTGCAGACAGTCAACCCCAGCTCTGTTGCTGCTGTTTAAAAGAAGCACCTTGTGTGACTACTTTTGCTGAGACACAAAACAGACCACTCATTAATATTCTGCTAACAACATACCTCCTTTTACCTTCCTTAACAGAGACAAAAACAAGACAAAATCCTGTTGTTCTGGCTTCACTCTATTACTCATTCTCCTTGTGGCAAGGCACATCCAGTCCTGGCAGATCAGCCATGTCAGAAGCAGTTGTGCCTTGCGGGAATTAATCCAGCTCCTCTCCCCATCCCAGTTTCTCTGAGAAGCTCTCAGGGCACTCTCCAGTCAAACTCTACAGTGCCTTCTTTATAAATATTTTATTTTAGAGGCATCTTAGCTCCCACTGCGCCCCCCTCTGAAGCTTAAAACCCTTCCTTTTGATGGAGCAGCTTTGGATTGTTTCCTGAATAACTCTGGGTCTTTCTACCATCTGTTTCTACCCTGTGTCTCACCTGACACCAGCCCTCAAGCCAGGAAATGGCCCTAGGCTGCTTTCTGAGGCAGCTTTCTGAGTGTCCCTTTTGTTTTTAAAACCTCATGTCATAGAGGGTGTTTGACATTAACTGGATACTGCAAAACCATTGTCTGCTACACAGAACTTGCAGCCTAGCCATGGAGAGAGTGATGCTATTTGATGTTTATCACTGCTAGGTGGGTGCTGCTGTGGGAGAAGTGGTCTGGCATTACAGTGGGATAATGTGTGTGCTGGGATTGAGTGGAAGTTGCACCAAGCAGTGGTGCAGGGAGGTGTCACTAGAGTCTGTGCACAATAACTAGCTTACTCTCACACAAGCTAGTTTAGGAACAAGGGGGTTAGAAATCCTGAGGAGAAAGCAGAAAACTGGAGACAGCTCAACAAAAGCCTTACAGACACAACTTCAGGTCCTGTCCCAGTTTATTGCTCTCATCAGTAGGGGGTTAAGCAGTTCACAGTTTAATGCTAAATCTCACATGGTCTATCCTAGCAGCTTTGCTACATGTGACAGGGTACTGCACTTACCAGCACAAACCAAAGCTCCCATCATCTTGCTGGGGTTTTTTTCATAATTGTATTGTGTAATTAAGGTCTGCCACTTGTCTGTCTCTCTCTCTTAAGTGCTCTCTGACACAGGTAAGTAGAGTATCTCATCTCGTATATGGCTTCAAGTTCCTTGTTCAATGCTAGTACAGAGTGTCCCAGCTGTTCCTGACTCAGAACCTCAAAGAAATATTATTTCCAGGATGGAAATTAGCACAGCCAGCCACAACGATTTCTGAATCACTTTAATTTTTAGGAAAATAAATTATTTCCATTTAAACTTCTAACACTGTGACTGTCCTTTCATATATGGGAAACAACTTTTTCTGCACTGACACTCATTTCTTCAGTTCTGATTTTGGCTTAGTTGTTTTTATTGCTAGGTTTTCCCAGAACTTTTAAGAGTTCCTATAAAAAAAGCAACTACTGACAACCAAACCAACAACCACAAAGCAAGTCCTGTTGCACTCTTTCAGCATCAGACATTCTGGAAAATCTGAAGTTAATATAATGTTGAAATAAGCTGCAGTAAGAAATATTGTTCTACTGAGGACTGTATAGGATATTTTAGATTGATTTTTACTGGGTTTTCTTCCAGCTGGTTGAGGAAGGATACTGATGAGACACAAAGCAGCCTTAAATGCACATGCCTGCTTAACTTGACAGTTTGCAAACAGTGAAGTGACACAGTTCATGAGCTGCACAAGGAGCTTTCTCAAGCTCTCAGCAATGTCAGGAACTTGTAATTATAACTTACTAAGAACACCACAGCTGTAGGGTTCTTTCTTGTCTCCAAGACACAAATATATCCACATGGACTATGTGGGTCCCTCACAATGCAGCTGATGATTTAGCATGCATTAGACCTGATCCACCTAAGGAGTAGGACTAACTCTTTGTACTAACATCAGCCTTAATGAGAGCATGGGGTGTCTGGGTCAGCTGTGCTCTGTTCTCTGTATCCCAGAAACACCCAGCTTCCTGAGCATGGCTGTGCTGCAACACAGGCTGCTCTCCATAGCCCCAAATGCCTTGTGCTGAGGGCTCAGCTCTTGTACCACAGCACTGAAGTTCTGAGGAGGCCATCAGTCTTTCATTCAAGAAAATACAAGATAAAAACTCAATGCAAGGTTATGGGGCAATGGAAACGGTGAGCTGCTGTAGCAGATCCTGAGGCTACCTGCATGCAGGTCTGAGAAGTGAGCCACATGGCTTAAATGGGATGTTTTCTGGTCCCTAATGCTGAGTAAGTAGCTTGATGGGATGGTGTCCAAGTGATGGAGTCTGGTTAAAGGCAAATAAGATCAAGGAAGCTTTGAAGCACTGTCAGGAAAGGTGCTTTAGCTGCAGCACAAAGAGACTGTCTCCCATTCCCTACTTGTTGTTTTTATGGAAAAATAGTCTTTGCCTGCTATTTCTAAGCAAAGACCACAACAAACAGAGATCTGACAGACAAGTTTGTCAGTTTTATCCTCCACACAGAAACAATACAAAATATGTCCAATAAAAGCTAGGAAG
This sequence comes from Corythornis vintsioides, assembly GCA_025447755.1. Taxonomy (NCBI): domain Eukaryota; kingdom Metazoa; phylum Chordata; class Aves; order Coraciiformes; family Alcedinidae; genus Corythornis; species Corythornis vintsioides. The sequence goes on along the minus strand of JAOEGS010016742.1, from coordinate 70,670 downwards.
GAGCTCAGGCTAAAATTGGGCCACATGGTGATTTGTGATTTATCCTTCTGTGATTTATCTTTCTCTCATCAATGTATGCTCAAGCTTTTTCATCTTCATCCATATCAAAGTCTGATCTTTTATTTCTTTCCTATTGCTTTCACTCAGTGTTTAAGATAGAAAATCTATTTGGACAGAACTAGGTAATCTTTGGTGTTTCTCAATGTGATTTTCAAGGGCATAGTATTGCTATTATGCATTTTCTTTTAATCAGAAAAGCAGATTGGTCATTCTTGTGTAATGAAAGCCTAAAATTTGACCAAGTGCCAGTTTCTGGTATTTTGTTAAGGGTTCTGGCTGCAGATGTCAATTTGCTGGCATGCAATCAAAGTCCGGCCTGAGATGAAAAGACACTGCAGGCATCAGAGGCAGAAGGTCTGATGCAGTTTTATAATGCATTTCTTATTTGCAAAAACATAAATCCACCAATGAAAGCCACTCTGAGATTTCCAGCTCCAAGAGTGAGGAACTGGTGAGGAGGGAAGAAGTAAAATAAGCAGAAGGGACAGGAACAGTAGGAAAGGGAATCTACAGAGGAAGATAAAATTGAAGAGGAATAGAAAAAAAAAAAAAAGGAAAGCAGGATAGAAAGGAAGATGAGATGAGGAGTCAGCTGTGAACAGCAAATATATTGAAGTCTAAAATGCATGGACTGTGTGGTATGACCAAGACAGTTTAGGACAGGAGCTGAGTACCATGTGGCCACTTGCTCACTCACCCACCCCCAACACCCTCCCCCAAATGAAAGGGAAATCAGGGAGAAAAAGGCAAAACCACACGGGTTGAGATAAGAAGAATGCAATAAAACAAGAGAGGAGAAGAAAACAACAGTAACATAAATAACAGTAATGAAACATATAAAGTGAGTGATATAAACCCACCAAATCACCTAAACTTGCACTGTGCAGAGATCTTGCCTTGCCAAGCCTGGCCTCCAATCTTCTATAGCAGGTATGGTATTGAATAAACTATTGGCTGGTTCAGTTGTCTATCCTGGCTGTGGCCCCCTCCCAGCTTCTGGTGAAAATGAGCCTTATCCTAGCTAAACTCAGCACAATGGGACAAAACATATGCAGAGCACTGAGTGACAAAGTATGAAAGGGAGTCATTTCATTTGTGTTTACTTCTGCAGTTGAGATACTAAAAAAGTTATTTTGATTGTCAGTAGTAGAAAAAAATCTCCAGCAGTGTTTGCAACTAGTTAGGAGATCAAATAGAACAATGATCAAAACTCAAGAGCATTGTACATTAATAAGCAATAAGACAGGAACACAGATTGTCACTTTTAATTAAGGGCTACTATTAGTTGCAATCTCCAGCATGACAAATAGCAAAGTATATCATTGTTGCAACTCAACTACTGGGAAAAAAATGACTGAAGTTCCCTAAAGAGGGATTAAGACTGCTGGTTTTGTCAGCAAACTCATAATTTGCCTTTCATTATTATTTATTATTAATTTTTTTTTTTTTTTTTGTGGTTCTATATTTTCTGAATAAGACATGTTTTAATTGTCTTGGAACCTTTAGAAACATAAAATATTAACAAAATCTATCTGCAGAATGAAAGCTATTTACAATTAGGAAACAACAGGTAAGACTTTTCAGGACAAACATGAATCAGTAATCCCATTGCTGGGACTAGTGCTGGGCCCAGTTTTATTAGGATTTTTGTCAATGACTTGAAGAAGTGAGTCTGTACTGAACTCTCCAAGTCTGCAGATGGTATTAAGCTCTTTCCTGCAGACCAGTGCTGTACAAAAGGAAAGTAACTCCAGAAAGAACTTATGTGTCCAAAAAGGTATGAGATGATTTAAAAATAAAGGAATAAAAAGTGATGCAAAAATAAGCTAAAACTCCTATCTAGCAGAGATTTTGCCATACTCGTTGTCACACCACAATGTAATTGTATGAATGAACAGTGACATCCAGGAAGGCAAATAAAATATTAAACATAATCAGAAGAAGAGCTGGGGATAAATTAAAGGACATCATTTTGCTGTGGTGTCTTTTATTGTTTTCTACAATTAATTCTGGTATTCGTATCTCAAGAGGAATGCAGTTAGAGAAAGTACAGAAAAGGACAACTACAGAAATTAAGACTGTGAAGTAGCTGCTTTATTCAGAGAGATTTAAATCACTGGGGCTCTTTTTTTAGGGGGGAAGGAGAACACTGACAAGAGGACGTGATTGAGGTTTAGAAGATCTTGAAGTTAAATAGAACACAGAAATCACAGCACATCTCAATCTTAACTTTAACAACCTTAATAAAACACTTCTGGATGCTGAGGCAGTATGAAGTTAATGGCCCACTGAAGGTGCTGAAACTGGCATATCTTCACTAAACAGCATTGACTTTTTTTAGCATTGCAGGCAGAATATTGGGCTGGATGGGGTTTTGTCTGACCTGCCTGGATGGTACTTGTGTTCATGAGCTCTCTGCACCCAGGTCTCATAGTGCATCCTCCTCAGACTTCCCCCAGCAAGAACAAAACTATTAAGGGAAAAGGAAACAAACTCTGCTTGCAATCCCCCTATATATCTTCCTCCAATTGCCACATGTTCACATAATTCCTAATCTGCATAATATGCAGATTGATTGCAATTGTCTTTTTTTTCTTGGGTTTGGTGGGGTTTTTTTGGTAGAAGATTTTATAAAATACTGACATAAAAGACCATAACTGTTATGAAGATGTGGGTTTTCTCACCTCTTCTGTGTCCAGAATTAGAGTGCAGAGTGAAGGGTTTGCATTTGGCTCTTGTTTTTTAGGGAGACAAAATCTTTCTCTTTTTTATTTGGTTGCAGATACAGACCTTAGCCACAAGCACTCATGTGAGATTAATAACCATGGATAAAATCTTTCCTCTAGTGAACAAATGATTCTGTTAGAATCATAGAGAGAAGCCTACTGTTTTATTTTCACATTTGAAGAACCATTAACTTCTGCTGTGACTGCCAGAGCTTATATTTAATGAGGAACTGTTTACACAGTGACTGCATTCAAGCTATTGAGCTGAAATATTTGCACTGACTCAGTTAAATGAGGAACAAGAACATCCTTGCTGTCCTTCTTATTAAATACCAATGGTACTTACCTGAGGTAACATAGTGTTGCAAACTGATTTAATGTTCATTGATATGTGATTCCTGTGTCACAGCTTCCCCTATGTAAAATGGGAACAAAACCAGTAAGAACTTGGCTATAAAAGTAATATTTTCTTCCATGATGCTGAAGTTGAGAACGTGCACATAAAGCACTCAGATAATTTGCTCAGGTTGTTCAGTAGCTTCCCCATGTGTAGATACACAGAGAAAAAGATATATAGATAATAGTTTTGCTCATCAACTTCAAAAAATTCTGCAAGAACCCTAAACTAATTTATTCAGAAAGCTATTAATGGGGAATAGATATGGTACACAAAAGAATGTTTCTATGAAAATTGTATTAGACCGTATTCTTATTTCCTTGATAAATGGAACACATAAGAAGCAAAGGAAATCTACCTAACTCCTACTCTCTATCAATGAATTCTTAATTACCTTTTCTCTCTTGAGCTGATGCACATACAAAGAAACCCATTAACAGAATTTTGATAGGATAAAACTGGTGTGAAGGAGGAATTAACCTCTATCCATTAAGACTAAGAAAGATGAAGACCTCAGTGAGTTATCTTTTGATTTATCCTCTTTAGAGAATGTGTTTAGTACTGCTAAAGATACTATTTTTTACTACTGCTATTTTTATCATTAGCATTTATTATGATGATAAAAACCAAACAGGGAACACAATGGAGAAAAGAACTGAGAGCAAGTTTTTAGGAGAGCTGTAAAGGACATCTGTGAGGTGACACTGTCTGCCTGACTAGTACCACAAAACAGTTAAGAGAGAGATTTTTGGCGAAAACAAGGGGTTATTGAATTTAGGTGAAACAGAATGAATGTCAGAGGGAGACAGTGATTGGAACAATGGGACCAAACATGCTAAAGTTTACAAACAAAAGTTAAACATTTCTTCTCCTTATTAATTTCAAGAGAAAAAGATTTATGATGTAATCAAATATACGCTTGTGGTATCTTCTCTGTCCAGCTCTGCCTTGTATTTTTAAAATACAATACATTCTTTCTGACTGAAATGCCCACACCAATTATTCTGTTCAGTGACAGCAAATTCACGTATGTTTATAGACAGAAGAGATTATGTAAGAATGTTTCTTTGTGCTTGCAACAGAAAGGCATGGCTATAGTTTTGATACTCCAGTAGTTCATTTTATATTGACAAGGCAGAAGCAGCTCTGCTTTTCACTCCAGCTCCTCTGCAGCCATGAGTTTAGTACCAGAGCATATAGAAATGGATCTAAAATGTCATGCAGTTTCTTTCAGACAAAGGGATGGTAATAAATTTCCCCCCCCATTCCAACAACCTCACTGTCACAGAATAATAAAAAAAGTAAGGTACGTAATATTCATTGTTTATTCCAAGGCAAGGTAAATTAATTAAGCCATGGAGAAAAGCAGGTATTACTTTGCCTGCTATCTCCCTGCCTTACCATCTGCTGATGCATAAAGCATTCTGTTTCCCTTTAGGGTCTGTCAGGCAGGTGAGTAATACAGATCATTGCATCACTGTGAAGCTGAGGAGAACAGGAGAGCATAATGTCTGTGGAGATGTGCCATGCAGACCATGTATTGCAGTGGCCAGAAGATGGGTAGTCAGAGAAGGCAGAGAGGACCCAGAAAGGCTGCACCATGAGTTGTGAGAGTGGTGAGCTGGCATATCCTCCTCTGGTTGAAACTCAGGCAGAGAATTTCCATTTTATGTGGGGCATTTATATATATATATTTATTTATATTTATAAATATTTGCGATTTGGGTGAACCAGGTTGATCAATTCTTTTCTGTTATAAAACGTCAAATTAAAATTTCCAGTCATCCTTGAGATGAGTTTTTCTCTTCCTCAGGCTCCTCATCCATCTATGCCAGCTTCTCAGCACACAAACTCCAGTGGAAGGGCAAGCCCTCAGAGTGACCTCTTTCCCCCTCTCACAGAACAAATATAGGTATTTGAAAGTGGGGTAAAACTGATTTGATGGACACATGGGCTTAGAACATGTTGCAGAGTAACAAGTTTGTAAGCAGTGGTTGTAAGGACACATGCAAAAGTCTCACAGGAATTGTGAAGTTCAGGAGACTGATTGTATTCTTATAATAATGAAAATCATTCAAAGTGCTGCGTTTCAGAGGGCAGTGTTGAGGCTGATGTTACTACATGACAGTTTGGTTTGTGAAAAGGAGTGTGAAGCACACAGTTTCCATGTGACATAGTCCTGTTGGCAAAGTTTTAGTATATCTGAGCTTAGACCTGTAGATGCTAAGGACTGCACAGCATGTACACCTCTAATTTCAGTTCCTTCTCATTTAACCCCTGCTTCTCTCACATCAATTGTTATCTACCACTGGATCATAAAAATTACTCTTTGGATTATACGTGAGTGACTCACAGCAAACCATGCATTCAGCAGTAGATAATTTTTTCGTTTGTATCCACAAATAATTTGATTTTTACTCACTTGGTTGCTATGCCAAATAATTTAATAAACATTTTCTGAAACAAAATGTCAGCCTGTGGCACAATTGCAAACTGTTCAACAGATGCATTCTTACCTGTGTTCATTATTCTTCTAAACCTTCATTTAAACACTGGCTGACCTCAATGACTGATGTAAGCACTCCATGAATTGCTTATGCTTCCAATTAAGCTTTTTCTATAGCTGACTGTCCCAGGTAAACTGGGATATATGCATTATACGTTTATATTTAAGTGAGTGTAACAGTACAGGCAAAATTGTTTGGGGGGGAAGATCTGTGTCCTTAAGCCCCATGGTAATCCATGGCAGAGATAAAACCAAGAAATGACTCTGCAAGTAAAAAACTTAATTCTCCACTCCTACACATCTTCAAATGAGGTCAGTCTGAGGTTTGTTTTGTTGGGCTTTTTTCCTAGTAGGACTTCATCACATCATTCATGAGCAATACATCCAGGCAAAGACAGTTGTCCAAATTCCCTAGGTCTCCCTAAGAAAACAGGTACTTCCAGAAGGCAATGCAACCATCACTTTTGTCTAGATAAGAGGAATACCATCAAGAGTCTAGAGACACCCAAGCACAGCCAGCAGCACAGCCTAATTAGCCAAAGATATGATGAGCAGAGAGCCATGGGAGCAACACTAGCAGCACACAGTCCACAGGTTGCAGCCACTGTAAAATATTTTACTAGGAGATAATCACTTGTGCAAATAAACTAAGTTTCAAAAAACCCAGAAACCCATGGTTTGGGCATATAAGGATTCTGGCATCCTGTTTTACTTTACTTGGTGCTGCCTTTGCAACACTTTTTGTCTCTTCAGAACTTTGTGCTGTTTTCCAAGAAGGTGCCTTGCCTCAGAAGCCTGAAACCTCAGCAGTGTTAGGATGGGGGACAGCAGGGAAGAAAATGCTTAGCAAAATTTACATCAAATGTTGAGTACCAAGAGTTGAATGGTTGTAGAAGATTTAAATACAGACTTTAAAACAAAATGAAATTTTGTTTAAATCTGACAGCAAATTTTGGGCCTGAGGTGAAAAGGGCAGAAGGCAGTACAATACCACAAGCTCTATTCCCCTAGTAAATTAAGTAAGCAGTATTACTATAAATTCTCCAATAACCACTTTTTTATAGGGAAAATATTGGAAATCTCTTGTCTCAAGCATTCTTTTTAAATAAATGTCAAGTGATACTATAGTGATTTATCAAAAGTGATGAAGATAACATTCAGAGAGCAGGAAATTTCAATGTGACACCACTGCAGGTAAAAGAATGGCAAAATGGAATTTTTCCCAAACTCCCAGCAGGAATTTTCAAACATGTATGATAAAAGTACCTATCTGCAATTAAGTGGCACTATAAAACCACTACTACATATTGCATTTAAATAGCACTTTTTCTAAGACCAGATGGTTAAGTGGTATGTTTCACAATTGACACAGCTTAGCAACCTGGAAAGACTGTTACTGTTCTCACTTTTCATTTACTTAAACAATAATGATGAAAGAGTAGGATACTTCAAGCAGACTCAGGTTAATAGGTATAAATTTGCTTTGAAGTCTTGAATCTTTCAAGTCACTATTGATTCCTACAAAAGTTTACACCTAATTATTTTTATCTTACTGTAGAAAGTGTATATGAAATGAACACATGCATCTAAGGTCAAATCCTAAAACTTGTATTCACTTTTCAGTTCTATATTGAACAAAGTAGCTCTTCCTGACCTTACCCAGTGGATTTGAGCTGAATTAAAGGGAGAGTTTAATGTTTGACTGTTATCTGGGAGTAGAATCCCCAGGAAAATCTCATCTCAGAAGGACTGGCTAGGTCCTCATCTGCTGCCCCATCCTTACACACACCTCAGCTCACACCTCCTGATCAGCACACACAATGCCCACACCTCTCTTGGCCCCACTACCAAACTTGGTACTGTTTGTTTCCCTGCCCTACGTGTCTCTGAAGCTGTGTGCAAGGGCATAGAGGTTTCTTAAAATCTTTGTTCATAGGGAGTTAGGAAGAAACAGGTTGGAAGGAGCACTTTGGTGTTCAGCCTTCTGTGAGTAGTGCCATGGAATCCCTTGGAATATGTACACTGACTGAGGGACCATCTGAGCCACATATGGCTGCTGAGCTTCAGTCTTCCCAAAGCAAAGCAACTCTCACTGTACTGAAACTAACAATTCATGGAGGTAAAGTGAATGTCCGTTTGGATTTAGAGCTCCCTCTGAACTTCATTGGGCTTGAATATCTACTTAAAGAGCTCCCATTTTTATTTTTTTTCTGCAACATTAGCTTTATCTTTCAGGTCTAGTGGAAATCATCCGACCTCTCTGAATGAATTGCCTCTGAATGGCCATTACTGCACTATAGGGAAAAATTATCACAGAAACTCTCTGCCAAGCATCCAGATGATGCAGAATAGTTAGCATCAGTAGAATGATCACTCCTTCATATCTGTCAGACTCTGTACCAGTAAGATTACTTATTTGAATAAATGCTGGTAACATCTGTAACATCCTCAGAGCACAATGCCATAAATTTGTTGACAAAGTTGTGCAAATCAACACACAACATACTTCTCCTTGTTGTTGGGGGGGGTGTTGGTGTTTTTTCTTTTGTTTTGTTTTATACATTTATATTCTGAGTATAAGGATACAGGTCCATCTGCTCCATTGTCCTGTCTGTACTACAGACTAATATCAAAAGTTTTAGGGAACCACAAAGGAGATCTATTGTGCTTTATCTTCTCATGTATCCTCAAAACAACATGTGACTTAGGGATGTTCTGAGCTCATGGCTGTGTGTGTGTTTAACTGGAACTGGTGACTTTTAACACCTTGTATAATCTTATTTTAACCCATCTATAATTTTTGCCTCCACATATCTGGTAACCACTCATTTAACTACTTAATTATGTGTTTTGTTAAAAAAAACCAAACATCTCCTTTGCATTTTACTGCCTCCTGATAATCTCTTTGGGTACCTTTCAGAGTTTGTGTTATGAAAAACAATAAATGAATGCTCTTTAATCACTTCTATGTCCCAACCTTTGTTTTATGATCTGCTGTCTTACACCCCCTCAGATATTACTTTTCTGCCCCAGGTTGTTTCATTTCTTCATAGGGAGACTGACTTGGGCTGTTGATCATCTTCATCTCCCTTCTCTGCAGCTTCATTTCTTTTTACTATATACTGAGAATTAAGACAACACTGTATTCAATATTCAAAATGTAGATACACCATGGATTTATATACAGCATAATAAGGTTTTCTGTTTTGTTCTCTATTCCTTTTATAATCATTCCTAACATCCCATTCATTGGGATTTTTTGACCACTGCCAAGACTGAGCTATTCTTTACAAAGAATGAACAGGGACAGTCTCTGTTCTGAATGATAATGGCTAAATTTGAGCTCATAACTGTGTAAATAGAGTTAAAGTTGGTTTTCCTTATGTGTCCTACTTTGCATTCTATCAACATGGAATTTCATTTGCTATTTTACTACCCAATTTCTCACTAATGTAAAATCCTCTAAGAGTCTCGTTGTCAGACTCCCTTTTTTCCTGTCTAATACCTAACCTTATTTTCATAGAATTTATGAATACAAATCTCATTTGTTCTCAAACTTTTCCATTTTAAAGACTGACTTTTTATTCTTAATCTTTGGTTCCTGCTTTTTAACAATCTTTTAATCCTGGAAATAAATCTTCCTATCATCATAATTTACAGAATCTTTGGTGAGGGAACTTGTTAAAATCTTTTCAAAAATCAGTATAAACCATCTCCTTTTATCAAAGAGTATACTGATGTCTTCAATTTTTATTGGTGGAAAAGACACTGAAGCTGTGATCCTCAAAAGTTTCTTTCACTTGATTTAAAAAAAAAAAAAAAAAAGAAGGTACCAGAACAATCAAAAAGCAATCCTTGCCTTAATTTTATCAAATTCATACTTCACCCCAGAAGCTTCAGTGGCTCTAGGAGGATGCCAGCTCCCCATATTTAACTATGTTGTAGCAGTTTGAGGTCTATTTAATTGATAGAGTCTAAAGTATATGAAGCCACTGCTCATTTTTCTCAGTGAAGGTTTTGTAGCTGGGGTCCATATTGCTTTTGAACATCAGATTGATGTGAAAATAAAATTAATGTGGGAGAATGATATGGGTTATTAACTGCACTGCAGGGAATATGAAGGCAGAAAGGAGTGCATTAGTGTTTACATGCAGCTGAGCTAAATAAGGATGCCAAATGCTCCCCACTAAGAAGTATTTGAGCCATGACCTCTAACTAGCAATTTTCATTTCAGCCAACATGCTCTTTTCCAGTTTAACACAGATCATTTATTTCTTTCCTGTTCATTTTACAAGTTGTTTAAATACCTGAAAACAGCTGAACTGCTGGAGAAGAGCATTGAAGGGGGGAAAAAAAGCAACTGGCAAAAAGGTGTGTGAAACAGCTGCTTTCAGTACTTTGAGATTGAAAACCAGAGTTATATCTGTGTGGGATTTTCCTCCTCCTCTAACATCCCTGTGAAGTATTGCAGGGTTGCTCAGTTCATTGACAAAGTTATAACAACTGCCCAAGGGCAGGAGTAAGTACCAGACTTTCATGGAGAGATGTCATGGATAACTGGCTCAGGGGGAACATCTGGAGATAAGAAGCACAATTTTGTGACCAAAATGAGACAGGACAATGAAAGGATTTTGCATCTAAATAAATGTCTCACAGGAAAAGAGCCATACCTGACATTCCTGATATCTGTAAGGTACTAGGTAATAGGCCAAATGAAATCCTCTGCAGGTCTATGCTTCTCTCAGTTTATGATCTATAAAGAAGTAAGCACCAACACATCCATTATATTTCTAAAATATGGCATGCTCATGACAAGTGTGTTCCTGCATAGTCTATAGACTGACTTACTGATATAAAGGAATTAACATGTCAAACAAAACCATTCTCCTTTGACCTCAAATTTATTTTGTTATAAAGACTGAGACATAATAAATCATCTCTGTCAAATTTCAGTCTTCTAATGATGCTATCTGTTTTATGTGGATGAATTTTTGGTCTGGGAAAGTACATCAAAACCAGAAAGCAATTTTTCAGTACTATAGAAGTGTAGATGTGTAAAGTGGATGTTAGATGATATCAGAAAATAAAGTTTATTACACTTTTTGTGGAGTCTGATATTTGTTATTTAGCAGATTTATGAGGCAAAAAGTGTTTCCACAGAGTTCAAACCACAGATGTAGCTACAGTAATATCTAGTAATATCCTTAATGATTAGGTTTTTTTCCCCTTTGGGTTCTAGTGTAGAGTGTCCTTCTGGCAGAAAAGTAATCAAGTATATTTATAGATGTGACATTTGGACATAGTGAAATGCTTTGAAAAATAAATACATAAATGTGCCCCAAGACTGGACATGATAATTTGTTTCATAGTCAATATAAACACAGTTTGTTCCTCTTATCTATCCTAACTGTATACAAGAAAACACAAGACATTTTTGAATTTGTGAATAATGTTTTTTCCATAGAAAAATATTGCCATGAAAAACAAGATTTTCAGCAGGACTCATAAAGTGTGGAGTCACCAATTATGTTTTTCTCCAGAACTCTGTTATTGTGACAAGAAGCAAAGATTAATCTGTTCAAAAAAAACCCCTCTCTATCACATCATAAAGTAAGGTCTTTCTGTTATGAGTGCCAGACAATTTCTTAAGTAAACGTGTAATGCCATAGAAAAAGCAAGTAAAGTAAGTAAATTTAAGTTTTTAATCCTAAATCAGGGAAATTGGTTCTTTTTTTGTTGTTGTATTGGGCTTTCCACCACACGTCATCGTAAATGAAAATTAAAGACAAGCTTAATACTGCTAGCATTTGAAAATGGCTTTCTGTCAAAGAATGTTTAAGAAACCAAAGAAAAAGTCAAACAGAACACAATCAAGAAATAAATATTTGAATCTATGCCCTTTTCATATGCTTTGTTTTGATGTACTTCTAAAAGGGATTAGGTTTTCCAAAGAAAATTGACCCTCAAGAGGAACTTCATTTCCCAAACTAGTATTGAGCTCTACTTCAGACTATTATAAATCCAACATCTTATATACAGGCAAAATTAATTTTGAATGTTCAAGTTCTCCTTGGTGTATCATGTTGAACGTGTCTGTGTATAGACAAACCTTATAAAGTTTAAAGAAAAAAAAAGTAAACCAGTTATCACAAGCCATTCAAGGAGCTGTGAGGCCACAGGGCAATTAATGAAAGCTCCTATATCTAGTTACTTCCCCTCATGCACCTGAGCCTCCTCTTTCTCTAGTACCACATACTCCAAACTGTCCTCTGTGGAAATGCTGGTCCCCTCCACCTGAGCCCTGCAGGGACAACCCAGGTTTCATCATAGGCACTGGAGCTGCTTTGGTTCTCCCCTGTGAAGAGCATTGTTTTAAAATGCTGGCAAAACTGAAACAAAGAAACTGGATGAGCACTGTCAGTGTCAGACAGGAGACAAAGAAAGTATTTTTGCTCAGTTTGGAGGAACTTTTCAGTTCTGTTTTTTCCACATAGAGGGGTTTCCTAGGACCTCCTTCTGACATAGTTGACTGAAGTTGTTTTCTCATTCAAACAGCTTATTTCTAGGCTGATGTTAAACACACCTCCAGTCCTTGTTAGACAACCTGCAGTACATAAAGCTGGAAATTGCCCAATAGCTCTCAGGAAATTATGTGGTATAGTTAGAACTATAACTTTCTTTTATTCAATTATATTTCTGAAAAGTGATTTTGAGCTCCAGTGTTTGAATAGAAACTCAGTATCAGATTAGATTTTGAAAAGAATCTATAGTGTTTAATAGCCCATTCTGTCTCCCAGTCAATAGAATTTCTTCTTTAAAACCTCAGGGAAGCAATTTTTGTGGCTGAGTTTGGTGAGGTATTTGCTAATGTATTGCCAAGTAACAATTATTGACAGAAGAATTAATCTGACTTCTTTGTGTTAGTCTTCATGCTATCACAATAAAAAATATATCAGGAGGTAATTACATAAAACATTTATAATAATTATATTGCAAGTATTTAAAGAACCACCAAAGTTTATCTCATTGACATGAAATTAGATAAAGAGACTCATAATTACTTTCCAATCTTTAGGATTTTAATGTTTTAGAGAATGTATATACTGAAAAGATATATGAAGCAAAATCTGGATTTTCTTAAGCAGAAAAAATGTTAGAAGGAAGGTCACAAAGATCAATCTTTAAGACATAGTTTTTATTGGTTTTAAAACAACCCTCACATTTATTTCTGCTAAAAAAGTCAAACACCCTAACATATTTTTCCTGCAGTCCATTTTTTCCTAGCCAAGTGATATTTGTTTTCTTAGGCCAGAACTTCATCCATTCCCATGCCAGCTCCTTACATATTTAAGAAAGGATGTCCATTCGTGTAAGGTGGCTGCTACCTGTTCACCCCTTGAGAAAGCAGTTCATGGCTGATGCTCTTGCCACAGGAGCTCCTTCCAGCTGTCCTGTGATGCACAGCACCCTGGCAACCCAGTAACACCCAGGAGGAGATAGGAGAAAAATCGGAACTCATTCAGACAAAGAAGTTAGCGTGTATTGAGCACATCTGTAGAAATCTGGTAATGTATCCATATCACAATTTTGCATGTTTAAATAGCATTTTATAAAATAGCAGATTTGAAAACATAAAAAGTCTTGGATGAAGACCCTGGTGTAAAAAGTAAGGAAAGAGCAAACAGGCACTGGCTGAGGATGAAGGGATAGTAACCTTAAGGTATCGCAGATGTCCAGGTCTAGCAAAAACAACAGAACTTACATGATAGGCTCATGAAAAGCTATAGGAGAAATTATCTATATTCACTGCAGAAGATGATTCTGGATAAGATTTAGGTGCTTGTATCCTCTGTAAGTTACTGAAATAAGGGAAGGCAGAGACAAGCAGTAGTCAGAATCAAAGGGTGAGAAGAGGGTGATGCAGATGCAAGACTTACAATAACTCAGAACTCTGGGCACATCTTGGAGACTCTCAAGGGCAACAGAATAAGTTGTTTCACATGCCTTCTGCTATTAAGCCTGATTTCTTTCAGAGTTCTTAATTACCTATTTTCTATTCTTTTTACTGGAAGTCTGATCTGAATTCTTATATATAAGAACACAATTTTTTTTGTTTGGTTGGGTTTTTAGACAATAAGCCTGTATGTGAGGTGGACACTCCATCTTTCTGTCAGCAGTGGGATCGGATAAAACAGCATAGCTCGCAACCTCAAATAACCTGTATTCTTCCATACACACAGGGGACTCAAGAGAAGCATGGTCTTTGAGATGTAAAAACATTGGAATTGAAGTCCTGGATTTTTGATGAAGGATTTCCTGCAATGAGTATAAACCAGCAAAAACCCTAGAATATCTCTTAAAGATTTCTGTTGAAATATTACTTGCAAAGATTTACATTTCCCAATCCAAGCTCATAAAACCACAGGTGGTAAAGCAAACTAGAAGGTAGGAAGGCTGAAGAAACACAACTGGTATTCTAAGGCTAAGAGCATCACCCTTTTTGATTCTAAAGGTTTGATTGTGGATGACAGAAAACAGAAGTCTCTGCAACTCCTTTCGTTAACTTCTCATTTAATAAAATCAATGTCTAAAAACAAAAATGTAAGTAAAGAATTTGTAATATCCGGACATGTTTAAAAGCTATCATTACTGGTTTTTAATAGGCAAATAAGTTTATAATGATTCAGCAACTAAATATGATTTGTCAAGAACAATTTATATCCAACCAATTTAATTACTTTCTATGATAGGGTAACAGACTTTGGAGAAAGGAGTGGAGGAAGCACTAGATACTGCATATGACTTCACTTTTGAAAAGATTTTGTGACAGCTAGGGATTGTGTGGATGAAAAACTAATTGGAAAACAATATTCAGAAAGATGTTATCAAAAGTTCATTGTCAAAAAACAAATGAAGTTCAGCAGGAGTCTCTTCTGAAAACAGTTTTGCCCAGTACTTTCCATACTAACTAATAAGACAGTTTGCACTTGAGAAATCTTCAGGGCAACTACTTTAGGCAAGGCTGAAGGCACATTGGAAGGCAGGATTGGACTTCTGAATTGCCATGACTAATTGGGAATACAACTTCGAAAAACTGAGATGAAATGTAGTGGGGCAAGCTAACATGATACACAGGTAGAAATAGTCACAACAGCAGGATAAAGAGGATCTGGCTGGACTGGTTTTCTTTGAAATGAGATCTGGTGGTGTTTGTGAGATGAACACCAAGCCATTGGCAATGTCAGTCTGTGGCAAAAAAAAACCAAACAAACAAACAAAACCCAACACAAAACAACACAGGTAATACAGGGATTTTAAATACAAATATTCAGAAAAAAATATGTAGAATAATCTCTCTGCTCTATTCAACTTTGATTCAGCTTCATTCAACATTTTCTAATCCATCCCTAGAGATTTTTCTTGACATCAGTTTAGGCAAACATTAGTTAGAAATGGTGTAAAAGTAGGGGATCCTGTCTTGGACAGAGGAATGAACTAGATGATCTCCTGAAGTCTATTCAAAAAGCCTTATTTTTTCATTATTTCTATATAAGAATAAAATACAACAACATTAACCACTCTTGCTCAGTGCTACAGTTCCCTTTGTTGCACTTTCCTTTTTCACATCTCATCTTTTTCTCATCTCCCATCATTCTTCATTCATCATTGTATTTACCTTTTTCTTTGAAGCTATGATATGCCTCAAGTTAACACTTGCAAACCTCATTACACTCCTAAAAGCTGAGGTGGCTTCAAGGTGGCCCTTTCTTCTCACCCTTCCCAGTCATGCCACCTCTTGCCATTCTTCCTGCAGGGCTGTCTACAGTAATCCTTATCCATCAAGTTATCAAAATGTGTTATCTGGAGCTGGCTACTCCTATTCATAGTTAAATGATTAGAAATGTGTGCTTGACTGTAAGAGGAGTTCAACTTTCCTTTGGGCAGCCTGAAAGCTGGCACTGCGTGAAGTTGACTGACAGTGCTAGAACAGAAATGCTTTGTTTTCTTCCTATTCAGAAGGATAAATCCCATATTTTTGCAGTAATTGTCTTGACACCATCAAAAAGATCTGCAGAACCTTCCTGACCAGCTTTCCTTCCCAGCAACTGTCTTTTCATGACCCTCCTGATCAAAAAGTTTTGAATGCCATTGGTCCCAGAATGAGGAAAGTTGGGGAACAGTGAAATAAGGTTGGTAAATATGTATAGAAAGTAATCTCTGTTACCCAGGCAGAAACCCCCAACCCAGTTGCTTTAGCTAATATGTATGCAATGCTCATTTTTGCTCCTGCTAATGAATTTTGGAGATTCAACATGCTGCAGACTCAGGGTCAAACTGAGGCTGCCAACAAGAGCAGTAAGTATTTCAGTCCAACAATTAAGGGACATTTACACAAACAGACTATAATGAGTGTAAGGAATAAAAATGTTAATCAATTGCTGCACATTTACAGCCAGTTTGCATGCTCTTATTATAACCTGAACATGTAAGAAAAAAAGAAACATTCTTGCCTAACAAATTATTTCAAATTTCTTCAGAGAGAGACTTGGAACATTGAAATTCTTTTTTGTTATTCTACTCAAGATATATTTTTTCATAGTGTGTAATGCTATTCCTGTGCATTTTCCATTTATCCTATAATATAAAAAAGTAGCATTCCAATCTTGGCAAGCAGATCAATGTAGACATTATTGTCATCTTGATAAACAGATATTTCTTCAGGAGTTGAAATATGAATGTTTTATCCAGCAGAAAAGCTGGCATCCAGCCTAAGGAGTCTTCCTTGCTTGACATACCCTGTAGCTTCTAGATGTTGGAGGGACAGATACCATCAGAGCAAAGTTTTTTGGATGCAGCTGAGACCAAAGTTTATCCCATTTATGAAAGATGATAACTCCCAAGTTTTTATTCCTTACAAGAAGATGAATTAGCTCAACAAGACTGCAGAGACATTTTCAGGTTAAATCACAGATGCTAAGAGGACTGCCTTTGACTGCCTTCTGTGTTTCAAACCTATACCAATAAACCAAATAGAAAACAGAGGAGGTGATCCAGAAAGTTATAACAACAGCTCAGTGTTTGAAGCAGCTGTTCAAAGGAATAAGTCAAAATACTTCTATTGGATATTTGGTTTTCTGGAGCCAGAAAGGAATGAGATTAATCACAGTTCAGGGTTGGTTTTTTTTCAATATAACACTTGTGCATGATGATTAATGACAGAAATTGCTCTAACACTTAAATTTCTTACCAACTTCTAGGACAATCCAAGTGTTTAAGAAAGCAACGATAAAAATGTATTCGTATGATGTTATTGTTTGTGAAGGAAGGGATATTACTCTTTTCTATATTCTGTAGAATCTCACAAGTTCTTGTGATTTACTTATTTTCCAATGACTGGGAAGTCCCCTCTCCTGTCTGTCTACATCTCTAGTCTGTAAAATTGGGACGACAGGTACAAAATCTCTGAGGAACTTGCAGGTCTGCAGATAACGAGGGCTACATGAATCCAAAGTGTAATTTTTACACTGACAACTTGATGGTCTTTAAGGGCCTCCCACTGGTCAAACAACAGAACTACAGTGGCTTCCTCTTAAAATAAGGCTCCCTTCACTTTGGAGTTAGTGTGTGAGGGTTTTGGCCACTCTTGCCAGGTGGGAAGGGCCAGGGAATGGGTAGGTCCCCAAAATGATTTGGAAGAGAGATTTTCGTGTGATTAGTTGAAAGTAAAAATAAACTTCCTACTAGTAAACACTTCCAATAGCTATTTAACATCATTCTCCACAGAGCTCCCCAAGGATGGGTTATCTAGTTGAATGGTTCATCCATTCAAATCAGAATGTGATGGGGGGGTGGATAGGCTCACTGCAGCATGGGATGATTCTGCTCTCAGGGATAAATCACTTACTGTTTCATAATCAAATGTTTCAGCTCAGGATGAAATCTGTCCCCTATGGTCAGGCATATGAGGCTCTGCAGGTGCACTTGTATGATCCATGTGCATGGTCAACCATGGAGAACAGCAAAGCTTTGCTTGAAGTTTCCACAAGGCTGCTGCCTAAATTCACAGAGGGGCTACCAGAGTTGGGATGTCATTTGTGTCCCAAAAGGAATTGCAGTAAGCCTCAAAGAGCTGCAGGTACTTATGCTAATGGAAGAAATTCCACAATAATTTCCTACAAACTAGTTAAGGGCATAAAAGACAACCAGATAATAATGATGGCTCCAAGAGTCTGCAGTTTTTGATGTGAAGAGCTTGGTATCCAACTGTCCAAAACTGATCAGGGCCTTAGCTGGTGTCTAGGCTGCTGGTCACTTTGCCTTTGTTAAAACATCCTTAATAAAAAAACATAATGAATTGGAGGTTTACCAACCAGAGGAATTTCAGCCCGGATCTCTGCGTTAAAAATAAATGTGTATCTTTACACTGATGTCAAACAGCATTAAGAACAGCATGAATCTTTATGAAATTCTGCAAACAGAGGTGTCAAGAGGAAAACAACACTAGATATCATCTGTCAGCTCAAGCCTCTCACTAGACCTCTTGTAATGCAAACCTGGCTGCACCTCTGAGGCACAGCAAATAAGATACTGCTATCAACATTATCACTCCCTCACAGAGATTGCCACCAAAGAGCTGGGAGGAGACTGTCTCACAGCAGATGCCACCTCAATTGCCTGTATGGTGGAAGTGATTCTGCAGTGTCTGGATGGATTTCTGGTAAACTGCATTGCAGGACTGAGAGTCCAACACACTGCTTCATCACTCTGAACCACAATGTTGTGAACAGTCTGTTGTTAAACAAAGTGGAGATTGTTATTATTTTCCATTTAAACATTTTAAATAACACTTCTAGAAAACTTGGCACTTTCTGGATTTCCCCATTCTGTCATTTGAGCAATGTTTTGTTCACCTGTTTATAGATTCTTGATAAGTTTGAGGACTATGACATTAATTTCAGTCTCTTTAAAACAAAATCCACGTTGTCACTCTAATAATACCAAGTTGTATATGGTTGAGATATACAGACAGCACTGAAAAAAATCCACATCCTATAAGGACAGAATCTAAGTTTGCAGTAGGAGACTTTTTGCTTCAAATTCTCCAGTGCTATGAATGAATGCTTGTATAAAACTCACGTCTGTTCACTTAGAGTTGTACCAGACACTAGCCTTTCATTTTGAAAACAGGCAAAGGAAAACAACTTTTTCCTCTTAAATTCAGCTGCTGATTTCAATTATTTTAATAGCTTTACGAATTGAGTCTCTGAAGTTTCTTTGTGCAGGATGAAAAGGTGTTCCTGTGTGTGATTCTTCCTTAATCAGTGCTGAAATTTGTTCATTCTAATAACATCTAATTTTGAAAAAAACTTATTTCTGCTGTCCTGAGTCTAGGATGAATTTCAAACCCTTATTGCCCATCTAGGGAAAAGAGAATAACTTCAGAACAAAGCTATTTTTTGTTTCTAGTCATGTCTGCAGTGGAATAGGAAATGGTGCTACTGTTTTCTGCTGAGAGTACTTGAAGCTATCCTTCATAATAAAGCAGAGTTGATTCACCACTGTTGTTGTTCTGGCCAGAGAGTCAGTCTACACTGCCTGTTAATATAGAGGTATGGCTACATGGATACATTTTAAAATCAAAATCATTATTATAAATACAGAACAAAATGGTTGCCACATAAGCCTACTCCTGTGTTAATTGGATTAGCACATAGATAGAGCATTTGAAACAGAGATCAGAAAAATATCATTTTTTTTCCACTGACTCATTCCATCCCAGATTAGCTGTTAATGTTACTAATTGGCTTGACTGCAATCCACTGCAATCCAGACAGGGTAGATGGAAAGGGCATTTTGGTGGTGCTTATGAAAAAAAAACCCCAAAAAAACAAAAAACCAAAACACTGCTGAGATTGCAGCCATAGTTCTATATTTCAATTATCTATTAGAGTAACAAGATGAAAGATCATTGTTTGCATTCAGTAACAAACCAGAAACCAGAAACTTAATGTTCCCATCTACCAGACAGTTTTTCTGACTTTTAGACCTATTGACAATAGCTATAATACCATTAGAAAATACAGCATGATTTAAAAGATGCAGCTTTCATCTTCCTCAACATTGTTCAAAATAGCTTTAGTTAAATTTAATTTTCCAAATAGGAGGATGTCAAACTTTATCCATAAAGATCCCCTATTAAAGAATCCTTTTTTTTAATACCTAGAATTTAACATTTGTTCTTTAGTTTTCAAATAGATCAAGTCTGCTACAGATGCCTACTTTTTCAAAGTCTAATCAGAAATAGATTTAACTGAATTATATGTGAAACAATAAACAAACTTTCCAGCACTTTGGGCAGGAACTGAACAAAATTAAAATATTACAATAAAATTAAAGATTTGTTTATAATGTACCTGAAGGTATGCTGGAATTTCAGAAAATTAATACATTAGGGTGTTTTTCTAAAAGAACAATGCGGAGAGTAAAGACACAGTGTTCACTTAGATCTCATTCTTTCATTTTAAAATACATTTGAGGTATAACAACTCCTTCGAGAATTCCTATTTTCATGTTTTCATCTTAGATGCCCAAAAGTCTTTAACAGTCAGGATTTCAGTGAGATTTTTGACTATAGTAATTTTGGAAATTAAAGTTAAATATAAAAACTCTGAAGATACTTGAATGTTTTTCTGGGTGTTGTTTGTTGGGTATTTTTGTTTTGGGGGTTTTTTTCTGTGGGTTTTTTGTTTGGTTTTGGGTTTTTTTTATAACTCTACAGAAAAAGCTGCAAGAGAGAATGCCATGAATTATAGTAAACCTTTATCCAATTATCTTCAACTTATCTCCTGCTACACTTCTTCTTTACCTGTCATCATAACTCAAACTACCTTTATATCCAGTATAACTTTATTAATTAAGTCTTGCTCACTGCCTTTTTCTGCCATTTCAGCACAACTTCCACAACAAACTCCAGCCTCTGATGGCTTCAGGTTTGTGACAGGGCAGTCACTTCATGATGTGAACTGCACATTATTTGTTGCATATTGTTAGAAACTGCCAACTAGCTCCAATTTCCAACCAGAAGAAACTCCTGAAAAAGATCTGCCTCTTGACTCCATGCATGCACACTTGCTTTACCCCGGGGCAGAGTTAGGCTGAGAGAGGCTGATGCAATGCCAGATACCCAGTCCCATGGGCAGGCCATGCCAGGAGAAGACCATGGTGTCATTAGGAAACCAGCAGTGTTTTGTCATAGGCGCAGTTATTGAAAGACACAGTCCAGGAAAGTATTGCAGACATGTATTTTATTAGATTAACTTAAAAACGGGACAAGATGTTGAGTGCCAAAAGCTGAATGCAAGTTGTGAAAACTAGTCAGAGTTTAAGTGGATGCATACAAGCTGGACCAATTAAAATTTGCTGGCACTCATCCATCAAAGGGAGAGAGGGTGGGAGATGACCAGCTCGTTATTTCCTACCTAGAGAAATAATTTATAACCTATAAGAAGAGGTTACAACACCTACTACAAAAATACCACCTCTGTTATAACCACCTTTTTCTAATAACTACTATGATTTTTCACTCCTAGACATGTCTTTCTAAATTACTTATAAGTTACCCTCAGGAAGCAGGGTTGAGAGATCAAAGTGTCTGCTTTGCAAGGAATATACCTATGGGTCATGGGGTTGTCCCCCCCATATTGAATGTGGTGGCTGTAGGTTCCAGTCCTGAATCCTGTGATGGCTGAGTCTGCTCTGTGTAGTGACCACAAAGACCTGCAGAGCATAGTCTCACATGCTGGGATGTGCCAGTATGGGGTCTGGGGAGGTGGGATGCATTCTGCCATGGTGGTGGAAGTGATGGCAAGCTCCAGTTCAGGCACAGCCTTGCTACAGCCAGCACAGTGCAAACCACGGGGAGATGAAGACTCTGAAAGGGAGCACAGCTGCTTTGCTGGTCTGACAGCTATTTGAGTCAGGAAAGATCCCCCTTAAACAGAGCACTGAATACAAGCAGTTCACTGCTGGCATTAACCTTCTTCTCTGTCAATTGCCCTTGTCTGCAGGGTGGCATAGCAGAAATAAAATTTAAAAAACAAAACAACAAACAGGAGACACAAAATCAGTGGCAGAGAGAGGCCAATAAGGTCTCATTTCCTTGGCTTTAGAAGCCTTGCTAGTGAGCAAAGTGCAAAAAAAGACCCCTATTGCACAGTGCTGGATGGAAATGGGGATCTCAGAGGATCTGCTCTTTCTGCCATTGCTGTTACTGGATTCCCATGGCTTATTTTTATTTCAAAGGGGAGTTTCTAGGGTCTGGAGCAGCTCAAAGACTTCAGAGGAAGCCAAATAAAACTAGGTGAATGAGTGGTGGCAGTAATGATTTTTCAGCAGTGACAAATTATTTCAAGCAGGGATAAAAGCAAGAAAATTGGAAGAAAAGCTTTGACGCATAGTAAGAGCCTACAAATGGTGAGAGTCATTTTGGACAGCTCACTGGAAAACTCTGTGTGACAGCAAGTAAAAAAAATATCAGAAGAATAACTAGTCTGGCTCTCAGCCTGAGACCTGAGAATGTCTGGAAGTAAAATGTCAGGAAGAAGAGCACTTCTCCCACAAGAAGAGATATATTGTTTTAAAGCCTTAAATGTACTGACATGACTATAGCTACAAGCCTGGACCACTCTATGGCCTTTAAAAATGTATGTCCATTATCCCACAGCCTCACCCACCCACTGTGTCTACTGATTATTATAGTCCTTTATTTGCTTTCAGTTTTCTTCTGAGATCTCAAGTTAAAAGCTCTGATTAGGTTTGAAGTCTGACTGGGTTTTGCTCTGGCTAAAACATTAGGCACCTTTTCAATAAGTCTTGTAGTCACTTCAGAAGGGAATGCTTGTTTTCAGACTATATTTGAAGGCTACAGACTATATTTCATTTTAATTCAAGAGCCTTCCTATCTGTTGGGTACAGGTAATCAGGTTTCACCCCTCCCGTATTTCTTCTCATCTAGTCTGGTGTCTGTGTTGATCTGTCTCTCTCTTCAGTACACTTATTCCTCTTTCTGTCTCTGACTCATCCTTTATATCACACCCTCTATCTTAGTGGTCAGTTCTGTGCCTCTCCTCAGCTCATCACTTAATTTTCAGCAGTCCCACTGCACAGGCTTCTCTCCACATGCTTCTTATCCAGAGGGAAACAGATGGTTTTAAGGAAGACAATATGACTGGAGGAGCAGAGTGTCTTGGAAAGGAGAATAGAAAAGTGTACATGGTATGATGTTTCATTGTAAATGGCACAAAGCAAGCAGGATGTAGGGATCGAGGTTCACACAAGCATTACAGAACTGATTTTTTATTGGAAAAAAAATAAATCATGAGTGCATTCAAAAGCAAGCAAACCATGAAATAATGTGGTGATTCACACCTGTCCACCTCTAGCCATGAGGAGGCATGACAGCAGGCAAAGGGACCACATCTCATCAGCCCCTGGAGGGATAACTCTGAAGGCTTCCAGGAAGCTGAGTCTGCTACAAGTCAGAGCTATCTCAGATAATGCAAAGCTGTCCTTGAAATACCACATCTGTTCATCCCACATCTTCCTTTTAAAGTACATTAGCAAAAATCCTCAGCAGTTTCCTCTGTAGCCCAGAGCAAATCACCATTCCTGTCCTCTTCAGCCCAGCCAGCTACCAGGTTTTTCCAGTGTGGAGAAGTTAAAGTCATTGGAAGTGAACCAGCTTTTGAAACCCTGAGGGCAAGGCAGTTCAGAGAAGGCATCACAAAGTTTCTTTACTGAATTTCTCTCTTCACCTTCCTGCATTTGCACCCTTGTATCGTGGGGCTGCCACAACTGGAAGGAAAAAGAAAATTAAAAAAAAAGACCTCTGCTACTCCTATAACCAATTTTCTCTGTTTTGTCCATAAAGGGTCATCTGCAAACCTTCTCATCTCAGGGTGACTATGCCCCAAACTTTCTCTCCAAGAAGCATCTGAACATCTAAATGCCATCTCAGCTGCCCTGCCACCTCCCCTCAGGGCCAAACGGGTTGCATTACCATTTAAAGATAGTTAAAAACAGTTTATTAAGAGATACAGTTTTCCTTAAACACCCAACTGAAAAATCTTAGTATTAAACCTTTTTAATTTATTTGAATTTACCTTCTTGGTGAAATATTAATGACGTATGTGTTTGTTCTCCAGCCACGATCAAACACTGAGAACACAAAAGCCAAGGCCAAGCAAAGAGAAATGTATTTCAATATTTACTTTGGAGGTGGCAGAAAATTATCAGTGAAGAGTTATCTTCCAATTAATGCTATCACTCCTGTTGCAAACAGTGAATGGCAGCAAGGTTTTCACATACTGTAAAGCCTGGGTCTCTGACAGAGGTGAATTGACACTCATGATCAACTCTTAAGTTCCATTCCTTCTAAATGATTAGAGTAAATGTGACAACAAAAAATCACTAGACCTTCACTAGGTAATGAAATTGTGAGTGATGGGCAGCACATGATAGTGCTTGTCACACCACCTTGATTGCTTTCTGGATGGATTAACAAAATTAGTAGGTAGCAAAAAAAGTGGTCGGTGTCATACTTAAATTATGGCAATGCATTTGGTAGCATGTCACATAAATACTGTGTTCCAAATTCACTTAGGTAGATTTGGATGTGAGTGCTCTCCTAGGAGTCACAAAGTGACTGAGAGGACACTAATAACAAAAGGAGGAGGACAATCAGCCACGGGAAAGTGTTTAATAAAGCACTGGAGGGAACTGTGATATGGTCTCTGTTATGTAAGGTCCCATTGCAGAATGCTGCCACCAGCAATTATTTCCTGTTCTTGCCTTGGGAAGGGAGGAGGCCAGGGAGGTGTCTCTGTCCCTGTCTTAATCTGCCAGGAGGCAAAGGCTCCCTCCCAAAGGGACTGACTCAAGGAGAGAGAAGAGAAACTCCTGACCTACTACTGCTTTTGTCCTACTTCAGTTTTAAAATTTATCTTATTTTGCCATGAAGAATGAATTGCGGTCTTATATTAAGAAATTGCTTTCCTTTCACTGTTTTATTTTTCAGAGCCTCCATCTGCACACATAATATTTCAAGGGGAATAATAGATGGGAAATTTTATCAAAGAGACATTTTATGAAAATTAACTTGGGTAGTGTCCACTAGCTTCACACATAAGTTGATTTATAAGTTAAAATTGCTTTTTATGTGGAATTGTAAATCTTGATGGCTTTTACTAGTAATTGTAACTTGTCTGCACTTTTTTTACCTTTTACCACCTATTGAATAAGTATTACAGTTTTATTAAATGGTGGTTGGATGGGAGGATGTAATAGCTTAGGTTGGGTCATGTGTATCCAATGCAAACATATTGGCATTGTTATGTATGAAAAGATTTCATACATACATAATTGAAAGATCAATGCTTTGCAGGTAGTCCTGAATATTACAAGCATAGCCACTCCAAATATATTCCAATATATTTGCTTCAACTAATGATTATGGAAGTCAAACAAAACTGATAAAACAGCACACCTTATGAAATCTCAGGTAATCAACTAAAAGAGGCCACAGTCTACAATTTTTTTTATGGCAAATGGCAAGTGTACCATTTAGTTTATCACCCTGACATAAAACCTTACCTCCCTGGACTAGTTAGATGAATGATGAGCGTTAGAATGGCTTTACAACTTGTTACTTGTCTTTTATTCATTTGCTCACTAATTCACAAAATTTCAGTCTTTTGAACTGCAGCCACTAGCTGTATTCACTTCAAACTACAGAGGCTACCCTTGTGGAAACTTAGTCCTGCCTAAAACTCTGCTCAGTATTGCTTTTGAGAGTGATTGTGCCCCAGCTTATTGTTGGTCAATGCTGAACTGACTATAAGGCACTGACTGTAGCACCACAGGCAGCTCTTGTAAGGACAGACACCCTGCTTTGAAACTCTCCAGCAGCTGTCTTAAGCTACTTTTAAACAGAATGTAAATCTAATTAAAACATTTCTGGTCCAAAGTTTAAAATAACCCGATTAAATCCTGAGATTTAAGAGTATGAGCCACCTACTGTGTAAATATATTCACTTCTGCTGTGGATTCACAGTGATATTGCTGCTTTCTTGTAACAGCCACAGCTAACAGTGTGCTGGAAAACAGAGGAACTGCTACTGTGCAAAATGAAATTGTGAATTATGTAAAAATGCAAAACTGGAATTATGTTACTTCAGCTGTAGTGATAAGATATGAAATTACAGTAAACATTCATGTGATTGAAATACAGTAGCTCATATGAGAGACATCTTCAATTTGAGAAATGGTGATAAGTTCCTCAAAACACAATGATGGTGAAATAGAAATCAGGAGCTGAAAGATACTTGTGAACTTACAGACAGCCTCCCAAGGAAATGAAAGCCATTACCCTGAAAAGATTAATGAACTTGCTGAACTTTACATATGAAAGTCATCCTGCATTAATCTCTTGTATAAACTTATTTAGCAGAGTGATACATTTTCAGCCAGGAGTATACTGAAATATTAATTTTAAATACATAGGCTTTTTAATTGACTCTTCCTTTTGTGAATCAGCTGCAAGCGGATCCTCATTTGCCAGAAAAAAAAAATGTCCTGAAGAGTAAGCCAAACATGATGTTTTCACTTAATAAACTATTCTCAAGACACTTGTTTTAGTAACCTCCTCTGTGTGAGCTGTTACTGACTACATACATCTGAATAGTACTGGCCCTGTTCCCTGAACAGGTGATTGAAATGCTCAGGGTGAGAAAATAAGGAGCAGTGAATTCTCTTGGTCTTTGAGCAGCACTGGTAGAAAAAACTCCTGCTCCTCTCAGTGGCTGGCAGAGACAGAAGGAGCAGCCAGACGTGAGCCAGTCCTAGAGACAGCAGCAGCAGACACTGCTTTGACAAGCTGAAACTCTCAAAGGAGCATTCATTGCAGAGGGAGAGTGCAAAGGACAGCATGGGATTCTCCCTGTGGCGGTGGAAGCTGTCTGCTCCCATGCTGATATTGGAGGAAGCTGGTTAATTAATTTGAAGAACTAAGGAAACATTTGATTACATCCTGCATAAGTAATTCCCTTGTGATCACCTCACCAGCAGCAACACTAGGCAGCTTTATAGTCAAATTAGAGGCAAAACAGTGTAAACAGAGCAAATGGGTGGCTATGGGAGTGACTGATCAAGCTTTCACTTCTTTCCAAATGCAGCTTTTGAGCAAAGCTCTCTCACTTCCATCTTATCAGATGCTTCAGCTTCTCTGGGAGTGAGCACAAGCTATTTCCTCTCCATGCTGCAGAAACTCTCTGGATTGGGAGTATTTCAGTCCAAACCTCTTGAGAAACTGAATGAGAAAAACAATACTGTGATTATAAACCCCTGAGTAAATCCCTTGAAAGTCCAAAGAATCACTTCAGTCTCCCAAGAAAATAATTTTCCTATTGAGAAAACAAACCTGGAGAATCAACTTGATGCCAAGTACAAATTATATAAAAATTACAAGTTTTAAATAGAAACATATACATGAATATATGTACATGAGTTAAAATCAACTGATAAATTAATGACTAATTGTATTTCTCTTTCAGTAATGAATTAGTGTCTCATTTAGAAGAAGTAATAAGTAATTTGAGAGTAGAAAGCTCATTACACTCATTATGGTATGATTTGTAATCAGGAACAAGGCTTCAATTTATTGGAAGACAGCTGCATGAGAGCCAGGACACTTCAGAAAGTTTAGTCAAAATGTCCCAGAGCCTTGACAACTTCTTAGAAAGCAAAGTCTTTAATGCAAGACTCCAATGAAAGGCTTCAAGAGGTTTTCTCATATATCAGCCTCTACTTAAAGAGCATGTGGCAGAGTTCCAGGTATTTAACTGCCAAAGTTTAGTCCTGGACACAGTAACACTGAACCAAGCTGATGATTTCTGGGATTAAGAGACAGCTACAGTTTCTACTGAACTAGGACCAAATGTTCCACAAGCATCCACACATGGTTAGAAGCAAAGCATGGACTGTCATTTTTGGCTCCATGAGGATCCATAAGGATCCACATAACCTGCACAGATTGGGGCTCACTAAACCATTTGTGTCTCTGAATTATTTGAGCTGATTTGTATGACCTCACATGCTCCTTACTCATCACCAGGGCCAACTGATGACTGTTAATATTATGACTATATTATCTTTATTTCAATTAATGGAATTTTCTAGCTGCCTTCAGAAATATTGTGCCTCCTTATTCTCCATTGTTTTATTTAACAAAGGAGCAGACACTAATCAAGTGGAAACTGTTAAAATAAATGCTATATTCCATGGGTATCATCCCCACAGGACCAAAACATTGAAGGAACTGAGAGCAGAGAAATAAGTTGTCATACCTATAGGTGCTTATTTCCTGCTATGACTGGGTTGCAGGCCTGATTTCTTTGCTGTTGCTGCATGCACACACAGCACTCTAGCACTGCACC
Source organism: Corythornis vintsioides (assembly GCA_025447755.1). Classification (NCBI taxonomy): domain Eukaryota; kingdom Metazoa; phylum Chordata; class Aves; order Coraciiformes; family Alcedinidae; genus Corythornis; species Corythornis vintsioides. The sequence goes on along the minus strand of JAOEGS010016742.1, from coordinate 42,491 downwards.
TCTAGTAAGGCACTTCTAAGGTGCAGAAGTCTTCCTGTGTCTTGTTTTCCTCCCTTCTCTCTGTAAAGCTGATTCTTTTTTGTAGTGCACAATAAAGCCAAGCTTCCCTCATTAGGAGCTGATCAAACTCTTCAATCACACTCTACAGTAAAAAAGATCCTAAGGCAAAAAACTTGTCAATGAGCAGACTGTATAATGTGTTTCCTCATCTTTGCTGTCTCGCCTTTATACAATGCTAAGTCCTAAACCTCTCACCCAGAGAGGATTTACACAGCTGTGGGCAAACCATTACCATCCACAGCAATGGTGTCTGTGGGTATTCCACAGTCAGAGGACAATTCAGAACCTTCCCAGTTTGTTTTCTCTGTACCCCACTGCCACCTTTGTGGACCTAATATTATCCCACTCTGTAGTGCAAGTAAGAACTGAGAAGTGAATCAATATTGTCTGAAAAATATCTCCAAGTATTCATATGAGGTGTGTGATATGCTCTTCCCAGCAGCACTCCTCCCTCTCCCCAGCAAGGTGTCAGAGAAGAGCTCTGCAGGATCCTGTAGACCCCCAAAAAAGGCAATGAGAAGGCTGTCAGCTTATAACAACAGGGAGAAGATGCCACTATGAGACAAAAATACTTCTAAGACTTGCACCTTTCAACATCTGAAATATTTCTCCTTGAGACTCCTATTCTGGTTTAGCATGTATTTGTGAAGTAGAAATCACTTGCTGCTGTTGCATTTCAGCAAAGACAGCAGTAAAGTGTGCAAAGTATTCCTGGACTGTTAAAAAATATGTTCCTAGAAATTACCCCTTTATGTCTTTGAAACATCACCACAGTGATTTGTCAGAAACAAGCAATTCTAAAAACGTAAATCTGTTCTTTAGAAGCTTAACATACATTTTGTTAGCACACATTAGAGTTCTTTTGATCAAAGCAGACCTGACTCATGACTTTACACTATGGGAATAGGCTGGAGTTTACTGGAACTGAACAATATCAATAAACCACAACAGTCATATTAAGGCTTTGTAATATAGTAGCATGCTGGCTTTATTAAACCTGGCATCATCTACATTGTGCATCATGAAAGGGGAATTGGGTAGAATTTTTCAGGTTTTATTGAAATGCTTTAAACAAACCTAACAGGAACTAAGAAGATTAAAATAGTTTTCTACATAAACAGTGATTTTTTTTCCACTAAACAATCTTCTCTTCAGAGCTTCAGTAAACTACAGAAATCCCAGTTCTATTTCCAGACTTAGTAGGTATAATTGTGGCTTTAACACATTCCTTCTATGACTGAAAAGCTCAAATTTCCCACCCCAAGAGAAAATTCTAGCTTCCAGTTTTGACTGAAGAAATGACAATGTTCTCACTCTCAATGCAAATCCTATTTTCCAGGGTGAGATGGAGCCAAAACATCGATGGAAAGCTGTGGTGCAGAGCAGTTCCCTCATCACACAGACCAGTGCTCACACTTCAGCAGCCAATGCAAAATGGGGAGAGGCAGTTAGGAAGGGCTGGGGATATTGCTGCACAGTTCCAAAGAATAAACAGGTGGACTAAAGGGTGGGTTTACTAGTCACAGTACATCAGTAAATTACATCTTGCCCAGGCAGGTTACCTGAATGCAATCATTTTTTCCATCTACAAAGTAATAAAGTATAACTACAGAGGTGAGCTGGGCTCCACACTAAAATAGTTTCCAGACCTTTGAGAACCTCCAGATGTGACTGACAAATTCAAAGTGAGATTTTATTCCAAGTTTATAAAGAGAAAGGTGCCTGGCTGATAGTGAGGGTGTGCAGAGCAGAAGCACAAGTGTCAGGACTTGACTATTTCACAGATGCACTAAAAAAGAAGACATGAAAGCAAATGCTGCCTCAGAGCCACACTAAGGCAGCTAGTGAGCAGGGTCATTCCTCTTTCTCTGCAACATCTCCTAGTCACATCTGCAGACCTGCTTGCCTAGACTTTAGTTACTGGTTTAAATTTGGTTTTATGCAAAACAATGACCTTATCTCAGCAGTTTTATGTTTCCTTCTCAGCTTCTTTGCTATTTTTTGGCTTTAATATCTCTTGATGGAATTACTTGGACAAGTGAAAAATTAAAGGTCAGTATTGGGGTTTTGCAAAACAGCACCTCATGTGCCATGGCCTCGCCCCATCTCCATAGTTGGGTGCAGATGACAGCAGGATGCCCTGTCCTTTCTGAAGCAAATGTCCCAGCTAATGGAAATTGCTCTTTACCATCCCTACTGCCTCCACTCTCATCAAGAGATGCTGAGGCTGGGGGCTAGCAGGTTTATGGGTCATTCTTGACTTGGAGTGTGCTATAGCCCAAAATATAACCAATGTACCCTTTCCTCATGTACAACAATCTATATAATGGGAGATGAAATCAAAATCCAGCATTAGTGATCATCCCACTTTGAGATTGCCTCAGCAGTACCACTAACCCCATAGGGTACAGAAGCACAACAGGCAAGGAAATGACCAACAACTTTTGTAAGAAAATAAACATTTTAGAGTCAACATTCAGATTCCAGTTTTTATAAGATGTGAGCCTTCAGAAGGGATTTGTACCGTGGGGAAATCAAGTGCTTTGTCAAAACACCACTTAACAAGCTAAGCTGGGAATAAACCAGCTGGTTAGATGTCTGCAGGGCAGGTAGCCTGAAAATAACATTCACTCAAGGATTATAACAAGAAAGATGGACTGACCAGCTCTACTGACAACCAATCTTGCACCCTATCCACAGGGGCATCCTTCTACATAAACATAATGAAAGATCTGCTGCAGAGAATATATGCCCATAAACTCACATTGATCTGAACTTAATGTACTTGTGAAAAATTGTTGTCTGGGGGGAAGTGTAAGTACTATCAGTGTACTAGGAGCAAACACTGAGGAAATTATTTGGTTGGTATCTTGGAAAACAAAATATATATATAAGAAATATGCTTTAGTGATATGCTTTGCAAACAAGCAGTGAGAAATATCTCATGTAAGTTTCCTGATGTAATAACTGCTAAAATAGAAGTCAGAAGAGCCTAAGAGTCAACAGAGCACTTGTTATATTGAGTGTTAAAATCTCTAAATTGTCCTGAAAGCAGATAGACAAGTGATACATTACTTGCAACTGTTTCCTCAATTGCATGATAGGAACCACAGTTGCTTTGGTAAATGAACAAGAATTTCATTCTAATTTCCTCAAGCATATTGTTCCTCTCCACTTAAACACTCATTTGTGAGACCCTCTTGAAGCACTCTTCAGACCCCAGTGACAGTCCTCCATCCCCTGCAAGCAGGAGTCACAGAACCCCCTCAAAAAAGCTGGGCTGAGTCTGACAGCAAGGTCAGGTTAATCAGAGCAAACACTTGGAGCCAGCACAGCAGTCTAAACTGGTAGCTACATAAACGTAAGCACCAGTTTCAGTGAAGTGTATCAAAGTGAGATGGAAAATCTCTAAAGAAAAGAATATGTGCTGGTGCCAAGAGGAGAGTTAGAAAAAAAGAAGAAAGAAAATAAGTGTTTTAGATTGATTTTGACTCAGCTGAGAACTTGGGTGAAGGTACAAGAGCTGATATCCCATGTGTTGTCTGTAAATTTTGCCTAACAAAAAATAAAAATATTTGAAATAGGGCTCTGGTTAGTATGCATTTGTTCCTCAAAGCAACAAAGATCTAAAACTCTTATGTAGAACAGCTGTGTGTGTTAGATTCCTTGTTTTGGACAATGCCTTGAACAAACTCACCTTTCATTTCATAGGCTTGCTCATGCTTGAAAAAGAAGTAACTTTTGCAGATTAAACATTTACAGTCTCTGCCAGGGTAAGCAACTTCTGAAATGCTTTGTTGATGAATGGAAGTTTTCAGATTATTTTTGGTACAATGACATATTGCTGTACATAACCCAGTTCAGAAAATAACTGAACAGCCTCTGGCATCTTGGAGATAAGTAATATCAGCTATCATAGAGCAGTGTACTGTGTCTTGTGAGTAAAGCAGTCTCTATCTTTGGGAGAGAAAATCTGTGAGGTTTGGTTTGCCTTTTTTCTAATAATCATGCTGGTGATTAATTTTTAGTTTCTTTTGATGTGTATGCAGCCTTTGAATGTTTATTTGCCTTTTTTTTTTTTTTTTTTTGTCACTGGTCTTTGCCATTGACACATTGGGAATCACCACCCAGTCTATTTGAAGATGTGAATGAAAAGCAAATTGTCTAAGAACAAAAGGCAGTTCAAATACATGAAGCAATTTCCTGGGTCTAGTAGCTGTCCCCCATCTCCATCACATCAGTGTGAGATGCACAGAAAGAGGAGGATGCCCAGGTCACCAGCCAGACTGGACAACAGCACAAACCATCTGAAACTGCCAGGATGCTCTGTAACCAGAGCTGCCTTTGATCCTCAAAGCTATTTACCAAGTGGCTGCAAAACATGGAGCATGCTGTCTCGATAACAAAGTGGACAGAAGTGCCAGGGCAACTGGAAGAAAAATCCAGAATACTTTTCAGAGCAGAATTCATCCACAGTGCTGCTGGTAGCAATCACATCAGACAAGATGTCAACACAGAAGGAAAATGAGAATAGGCATCTGCACCCTCCTATACTATTTTATAATCCTTTAGTACACCCACATCTGCATGCTGTTGTTATGTACTTGGTACAGAGAAAGCCTCTGGCTACTTCAAGTCACAAACAAGATTTATAGATACTGTGTGTGTGTAAGTCTGTCAGATGGTAACAGCAATTGCAAGCATCTACTGGCTTTAAAGTGTTAATTCAGGTGTAGAAAATCAGTTGCAATTACTCTTTTCTGGAGCTATCAGCTGTGTATGATAAATACATCATATGTATCTTCGAAAGGAGACCACAGCACTATTGCATTGTAAAATGATTTTCTTCTAAATCTGAAATGAAAACAAACAGGGAAGCATGACCAATGGAAATTTCATAAGTATCTTCATGCAACATAAATAGGCAAAAGTCCTGACAGAACCTATCCTCATGTATTGAAACTGACTGAACAGATGCTGTTGGTCCCAAAGTAGAGAAGTCATTCAGATATCATTCAGAAAGTATAATGATTTGAATGTTCACAATTTCAATTTTTCTTTTTCCATATCCTTCCATGTTGTGGCACTTTCAAAGAGAGCAGAGCAGGAGTCCCCTCCCTGGCATGCCCCTTTTCAAATGTTTTGAGCCCACAAGAGGCAGCATGGCACAAGACAGACAAACCAAGTTAGCATCTTAGCAGGCACGAAGGCACAAGCCAGTTGCACACACTTTAAAGCTGCCAAGCTGTAGAGGTGTAGCCTGAGGGTGTATTTATTTCCCAGCCACTTGCACGTCAGCCATGGAGCCTCATCATATGCTTGCATGGAGCCACCTGAGATACTTGGATCTGACCCAGCCTTGGGCACTCTGTGAAAGATGGGAACCCAACCCAGAGCTCAATGCCAGCACAGACCCAACAGAGAATGAAATCTGGCACAGACTGCAGACACCTTGCCACAGCTATGTGCCATCTTCCAGGAAGACTGGGACAAAATCTGGCCCTTATTCATGCAAAGTATAATTTTTTCTAGCTCCATCTTTTTGAGTCTCAGTTAGGGAAAACATGCTTTCCCTTTATCTGCAGCATTTTCTGTATTGTTAATCCCAGAGGTGACTGAAAGTTGAGCAAATTCACACATGCTTCCTTGAATAACTGTATGCTTGGGCAGTTATTTCTGATCCTTTGGAGGACAAGAGGTTTGTCCATCATTTCATCCTGAAAACAACTGAGACCATATTAATAACAGCATAATAAAGTCTGTAAAAGAGTAAAGGCTGTAAAATCTGATATAGCTCTTGTTTGAGATAATAACATTACTCTGATACAGTACATGAAATTGTCTCTGGGAAGATGGTTTAATTAAAAGGGGAAAAGAAGTTTCTTTTCAATTTCAACTTTCTTCTACCTCTCATCAAATAAAATGCAGATGATGAAGGATAATTAGTCTTGTTGACCTCAGTGGTTTCTGCTCAAAGCATTTGTCATAATATCCTGCTTCACTCTTTGTCTTTTTATTACCTATAGGATACTGTGGAATATCAGGACAATGCTAAACTGCATCAATGCAGGCAGCCTTGGGGACTCATGTCTTAATATATTATGTTTTGACATCTGGTCAATCTTTAAATTTTACATATTGATTTATGTGCTAGCATTATGAAGAGCTCCCTATAGCTACTGAACTGTGTGTTGTTTGGATATACAAGGTCAGCAGGAGCTTCTGCAGATCAATTCTATGTGGTCTGTGCCAGAAGCTGATGGGAGGCAAATCTGTGCTCCCCTTGAAAATAAGCTGCAAATTTTCTTTATGTTAAAAAAAAAAAAAAAAAAAAAAAAAAAGTCCTTGTAAACAAAAAAGAGGAAAAGCTGTATGTAGTAAAATAAAATAAATAGTGGAGAATGGGATGAGGAAATGAAAATAAAGGTAGAGCTGTATAGGTCTGAATCTGAACTTCAGAATAATCACATTTCATCCTCCAAGATTACCCTTCCAGATAAAAGCATGAGATTAATTGATTTTCCAGACCAGAAGTTCTGGAAGGAAAATAATGAGACAGAAAATATTTGACATTTATATGAAAGAGCTCTGTCAAACAACATTTGTGTTTTCTTAATATCACCAAGTAAAAGAAACAGGTGATGAAGTACACAGTAAGGAAAGATACATTTCTTTTTCCTATCCTCAATGTTTGAAGCTTCAAATCCATTTGCCAGATCTATTGCTTTATTTCTGCCTTGCACTGGGATAGTCACTGCTTGAAAAGTAGGTTCTTGTTTTGTAAATATTTTACAAAATTTACTACCCATTTCTATTTAATATTTATTTTATTTTTTTTATGTAACAATTGTTAAGACACTTCTAAGTGCTTTCAAAATCCTTTTTTGGTTTTTGTCTAGTGTATTATTACACTCCATGTTTTTATGTTGAAGTTGCAGATGAGGAATTGCAGTAAAATCATTGAAGTATCTTGTTAATTGCTGTCTGGTTGCTTATCAGGGGTTGTGACTTGGCAACTTTCACTGGAAAATATTTTGTCATAATCTGACAAGACAAATTAATTAGTGTAAAACTCCACTGTGCATTCATTAACACTGGCATGCCTCAAACATTTGACATAACTGCTGTTACATAATTTATGCAATGGGTAAGGAGAACAGTGAGACCCAGGTTTATTTCTATCAGAGCATACAGCATTCACTCTTTCAGCACCTGTGCCTTTTAGCACAAAGAAAATTACTTCCTAGTATTGTTAAGGTGCTGCATCCCCAGCTGCTGAAATAACCAGAATTTTTATCTGGGACTGTTAGGGATTAGGGATTGTTGTAGCAATTGTCATGGTTTAACCCCAGCTGGGATTAACTAAAACCCACACACACACTCCCCCACAATGGGATGAGGGAGACCATCAGAATGGTAAAAGTGAGAAAAACTCATGGTTGAAATATAGACAGTTTAATAAATAAAGCAAAAGGCAGGTATACAAGCATATGTAAATGAACCAAGCAAAAGAATAAATTAATTCACCACTCCCCATCAGCAGGCAGGTGTTCAGCCATGTCTAGGAAAGCTGGGTTCCATCACGTGTAATAGTCACTTGGGAAGAAAAATGTCATCACCCTAAATGTTCCCCAATTCTTTCTTCTTTCCCCAGCTTTATAATGAGAGCATGATGTCATATGGTATGAAATATCCCTTTGGTCAGTTTGGGTCAACTGTCCCAGCTGCATCTCCTCCCAAATTCATGTGCACCACCAGTCTATTTGCTGGTAGGGTTGCATGAGGAGATGATAAGGCTTTGACTCTGCATGAGCACTGCTCAGGAATAATGAAAACATCCCTGTATTATCATCACAGTTTCTAGCAAAAATCCAAAACATATCAGCCCCATGTCAGTTACTATAAAGAAAATTATTGTTATACCAACCACAACCAGCACAGAACTCCAATCTGGAAGTGGCTGTGGGTGGGCAAGGAGGCCATGTGGGTGAAGAAACAGGACTGAAGCCATAGGAAGCAGTGTCTACTGTTCCTTTAATATTCCTCTGTCTGAATCAGTTACAATAGCTTATGTTTTAGAAGAAGTAAAAGCATAGAGCAGCTCACACTGCATGGTGCAGATGGTCCTGATGCTGACTTTGCTGGAGTCAGTAAAAAAATTCTTACTGACTTCAGTGGCCTGTAGATCAATCCCTGCCATTTCTTCTCACCCTTTTCTGTAAAGAATAGATATCATAGTCACCAACTTGCAGAAAAGTCAAGTTCCTAATAAGAACACATTCTCCCATTTTGTTCTTTGTCTGGGTTTTTTTGGGGTCTAAGGCAGAACCAGAAAGTATCTCTCCACCACAACTTCAGCAGCAGTCACCATTATCTCATCATTATTATGTTCCTGTATTTCAAACACCCACAAAAATATTGATTCTCTTAAAGTTGCTTTTATTCTGGTATGCTGCCACTGGCAGAAGGAAGAATAATCCATACCTGAAAGAAAATTGCAGGTTTTTCCCTGGTGGCTGATACACAGCTGAGTCAGAAGGAACAAAAAAAAAAAGAGTTATGGGCCATAATCATCTAGGCTGCTATTTTCTCTCTGTATACAGCAGAGAAGAAAAACATGTGTGGCTTGTTCCTGATCTTGTCCTTTAGCCACCCCACTGCTGAGAGCAACCTTTTACCTGCTCACTCCCACAGGGGTTACACAGCCTGCAAGATGGGTGAGAGATGGGTGCAGGGGCCACCACAACACAAGCAGAAAGTGGTCTTGGTTTGGGGTTTTACCAGGAACTCAGATCCATTAAATTGTCAGGTCAAATCTTTACCTTATTATATTGGTAAGACTTATATAATTTTCACCTTTCTTTTATATTGAGGCATCAGTCTTAAAAGATGGTCATTATAAACAGCAGCACAGTTCTGACACAGCCTTTTGTAGTGCTCTGAAAAGTCAGTGCAAAATCACTCAACGCAAGACTTCCTTCCATCCTCTTCGTTTACAATTGTCTCACCTAGCTCTTTAATTCACACATGACACTCAAATTTCTGGTAAAGAAACTGCACTGAGAAAATGCCAGGACTTAAATCAGTTCAGGAAACCGCAAACAAAATTTTTGCTCTGAACCTCATTATAATATGAGTAAATAATAAAATAAAAGGAAAAGCAGCCACTGTGTGCACAGTATATATGAAATGTCCATTTTCCATTTCTTTTACTAGGGTCTGTTTTGGTTTGGTTTGTTTGTTTATTTTTTTTTTAATGTCTAGAAAACAATGAGGAACATATTCCACAAAAGTTGAAAGTTAATCGAAGCCCAAAGAGTCAGACTCCAGTGTTACACTTTCTCCAGGAACTGATAAACATCAGTAAGGGCTGTTACCCAGTTTAAAGGATGTGTCACTGAAACATTTCCTAAACTCTCTCCCCAGGAGCCTGGAAAAATTAATCCAAACTTTTTGGCACTCAGAGAACTAATTTTTTTTTTTTTTTCTTCCATTTGCCAACATAAATCAGTTGGTTTACCATGTGAGATGTGATTAAAGGGTCCCCTACATGACAGCAGTTGGCCAGGGCAGCTTTGTCAGCAGTGTCTGTTATTTCAGCTCTTTGCAGCAACACTTGGAATTGGATTCACTCCTGATTTGGGTGACGACCACTAGACTTCTGCAAGGAATGCAGGCACATCTGTCTGTGGCTCATGATCAAAGAAGAAAATAGAAAAGTAAAGAATAAGATCAAAGGGTTCAAACTTGAAGCCAAGTTCAGCAGAAATGGAATGGATTCTTTCTTTCCAGAATCTTATAGATCTTTTTGTCCCATACACAATACATTTGCTGAACTTGCAGCAGCTTGTGTAACTCCCTTCCAAAAACATGTTGTCAAGTAGTCTCCATTTCCAAGTATTTATCTTATTCATGCCTTCCAAAGAATTAGAGAAACACACACAATCATTTTAAAAAACAATAAAGAGAAAACTGACAAATTTACTATGTAACTGCAATAAATCCAAGCAATTATGTGCAAGAATAATTTAATTCCTTTCACTGATTCATTCCAGAGTTAGAATTACACAGGATTAATGCTAATTTTTCATACTTAGAATAATTAATTTGTCTCCATTTATTTGTTTGGGAGATCACTTAGGCAGGAAAGCCCCAATTGCTCAGTGCCTAGATGATGTACACTTTAAAAGCAATTTCCCTTGGCAGTATGTGATGAAACAAGGCTTTCTGCAAGATGACCACCACATGCTAACATCTGCACTGGAGAGCCTCTATGTATTTCAATATGGACCCCATGGCTTTTGGTCGAGGACTTTCTGCAGTTGCTAGAGGACTGACTTCTCTTTGCATCAACCTTTGCTCAGTAGAACTAGAGGAAAAGGGGATTTAGTCTTTTTCTGGAGCAGGTCCACATTCTGCCATCAGCCCTGTGGTTACTCTCAGGATGTTTCTCTGCCCCACATTTACTGCTGCAAGCAAAGCTTTCACTGGTGGATGGATGTTCAGTTCTAAATCATGGTGTAAGGAAAATGTGGAGAAAGATTTGGTTTTCATTCTGCATACAGATCAAAACTATTGTATGCCTTTGTGGACCTGGGAGACATATTTAAGCTCAAACATAGCTCACACTGTTGAGACTGTGTGTCAGGTAAGCATCAGCCACCACCACACAGCTTTAGAGGAAAGTAAGGAGGCCATTTCACAAGGCCACCAAAACATCTTCCTCATGCACTTCTGACATATGTTTTTCTTCAGAACACATTTCTTACATTAATAGATGTAAATTTACCTAATTAAATTGAGCACCGACAATAGAACTGAGCCTTATATGATGAGTACAAGTTATGTGATGTCATGACTGATGCAATGACATCCCTTGTTAATCACTTTTAATGTATTCCAGACTATTCTGATATAGTTCAAAACAAAATATAACAAAATGTTCAGTGGAACTGAGGCATGAAATTGGATGTATGGAGTAAAAACACATAATCATTGCAGGAGGTAAGGAAAATTAAAGTTCTTTCACTAGGTAGCGATTAAAATGCATTTTATAGAGCAGGAAAACAGATTATTGAACAACTGTAAGACAGGTGAGCTAATTATTAGCAGATTCTATTATTCTACCTTCACCCAAAATTAAAGTGGTTTCCCTAAATTAGAAAGAATTGAGAATGTATTTCCTTGATTACACCTTACATAGTGATGCAGGGGATGGTGCTTCTCCTTACATTTCCTTTCTCCTTTAATAAAACATGCCAGATAAGAAAGTTAGCTGGTTGTTCCCATTAGCTGCTTTGAGCACAGTGTCTCCCACCCTCACTAATGGCAACTGACAGGTAGACTGTGAAGCACAAACAGCTTTGAGTCCATCATGAACAACTTTGATGTAATTGATACTACACAAATTACACCCCTTCGTGAACTACACAACATGAGTTTTTATGTGTTCATCTCAAGAGGCAGTTTTGCTGGGTAAGGAGTTTAGGACTGGTTTCAAAAGGAACTCAGCTGCCAGATTTTATTTTTCTTTTTGCACCCCTGGGGGTTATCCCAGTTCAGAGTGTTTTACAAAGTGAAAGAACCCTGTATCTGGTCATTTCTGAAACATTGCTGTAGCTGTCTGGATAAGGCAGGCTCTGAAGATCAAAAAAAACCCAGACATCTTCACTTGCACAGTCCTTTCCTTCCCATGCTGCATGGTGTACTGATGGCTTGTGGATGCCCTTCGTGCCTGTCCCTGGAGTTGTGTTTCCCACAGGGCAACTGCCATTCATCCTGTGGCTGGAGTGTGCTGTGACCCAAATTGCAGCTCCCCTACTCCAGAAATAGTGGCTTGCCTCTGGGAGAGGTCATCCATGGCTGACTGCTTCATATCAGCTACATCCACTGTGGAGGTTTCCAAATTTGTCCTGCTTGGATGCTCACAGCCTTTCTCTTCTTCAGGACTTGTCTCTCAAGAGGCTTTGCATTACTTTCCCATGGCTCTGCCCCATGGTCTAGGACACTGCTGTTGTTTTTATGGCTTGTAGTATGTATTGTCCAAAATATATGGATATAGGTAACCACCTACATGATTGTAGTCTGGTTCTGAAACACTGAGAAGGCAAAAAAAGGAATGGAAATTTGGAATAAAAAGCACTATAGAAATCAAGAAACAGCAAAACTGTTAAGAATAACAATCTAAAAATCAGTGTCCTTTATTTTCTTTGAAGCGTGAGAACAATTTTATTATGTTATTGGTTTGATACACATAAGAAAAGAGATTTTGCAGGATGATAAATATTTCATTTAAAGCTTGAAGAAAATGCCCATGTTCCTGAGAAAAGCACAGAAGAAAATATCACTGCTGATGAGGCAAGTGGGAATAAGAAGTGGAAGAGATCTGTATTTGTGATGATCATAGTGCATTTTAGAAACTAAAATTTGTTCTTTGGGACATACAGGGAAATTATGAGAGCTAGTAGAGATATGATAGCAAAGACAAATGAATCATCCAAATTTTCCATTAGGAGAACTGGTGTTTGATTGTGAATGGTATTTCTGAGAGTTACACAGCATACAGGGATAATGTAATTCTTTTTTCTCTGATACTCAAAAATATCTGTGAAAATAAGCTGTAGAGAATTGAAGACATAAGTATAGATATGCTTGCCTTGAATATAGGAAAATTCCTAAATGCTCAATTATTTTAATACAATAGCTTTAATACCTAAAACAGGTTTTAGGTTTTTATTTTCCTCTAATATGAACTATAAAGTGTTTGGCTCACCAATTCTGAAGTGAGGTCTCAAAGGGAGGATGTGCTGAAGCAGAAGACCAGGAAGCAGACCACTGTATGGCCACAGTATCTACTGGACAAAACCCTTCAGCCTGTGTTTTGGCTAAAGAATGTGAAAATCCAATCTTCTCCCCAAAGCAAGGCACTAGCAGTTTGCCAGTGGCCACCCATGTAGCTCTGCCAGGGCAGGAGCTCTCAGCCTCTAGTTCTTTCTTGTTCTCTGGCCTAAGCCAGCACTGGCAGATGCTGCCATCCATAGAGAGCTCCCTTCTTATCATAGCATGTGCAAAGCAGTGAGAAAGACATAAAGGTTGGCTTGGAATGGCATTCCAGAGCAATAGCTTTTATTTGTTTGGATATATGGAAAATGTAGTAAGGGAGAGAAGCCATGGGACATAGAGAGAAAGAAATGCAAGATGATGGTAAAAGCTGAAAATCCTGTCCTTGACACAAGCAAGAAGAGACTTCACCTCTCTCAGAGTGAGGATCTGATGGTTTCTATAAGATGTGAGAATATGATTCCAAACAGCTATCTCCTGAGTCTCTCTGATCAATCATTATTATAATCCCATTTACTAAGGAAAGAAATATGGTACCTCCAGTTAAACCCTATTGCACAGTTTACCTCTGCTTGGATTTAAAACCTCTTTTCTTTTTCTGATCAAAGACAATTTAACACATGTCCAGACTCTCCATTTTCCAATAATCCACAGAAAGATGTCTCATTAAATCTATTGTCTGCACTGAGGCACTAAGTACTCATGCAGCCTCTGAACACACTCCAAAAAATACTTCTGAGTGCAGGAATTTAGGAACTGCTCTTATCTGAACAGCTTTCATCCTGTTTGTCAGGTCTTTTAACTGTTCATTACAATTTTAGGGGATTAAGCAATAAGCCTGGAGGATTCTGCATGTGGGGGAGCAGTGCCATTGCCTTGCAAACCAAGATCTTAGCCTGGTGAGGGCATCTCTGCATATCCCTGTCATCTGTGGTGCCAGCAGCCACATGTCAGAAGGGCTGTGGGTATCTGAGAAGTCTGCTAATGCCATGTGGAATGTCCAAACTGATCTCTCTTTTATGCTGCTTGGGATAAAAGTCTTTGCCATCCTTTTGATAGATTGTCAATTAATTTACTGCTGGTTCTATCTAAAATTTCAGACAGTACTGATATTTTCATTATTTGACAAGCTCACCTTTCGTTATCTACTTGTCTCTCATCCAATCTCCATAAAGTCTGAAATTTACCTTAAGTAACAGCAAATTGAATACTTATCATGAAAAGAAATCTTTTAATCAGCACAGAACAAATAACAGAATACTTGTACAGCAACAATTCAACTGAAGATTGAATTGCCACAAGCTCACACCATTCATAATGAGCAACAGCAAGTCAAGAGCAGCACTCTTCCCCAGCTGTTTCTTCAATCACACCAACAGACTGGACAGAAAAGGAACTACAACTTGACAGGCAAGGAGTTCCCCTTTTAATGTTTTCTCAAGTTTTAGACACACAACAAAGATGTTTTCCCCCTTTGATGTTTTGCAGACATACAGTTTGAAACATAAATGTCATCAACACCTGCTGATGAGTGAGAACCCTTGAGTATTGGAGAACAATAATAAGGACCTTTTTGACATTTTTTCCCCCCATTCTTACATAAAGCTATGCTCCTTTTCTGGTTTTAGTTGTTCTATAAAAGTTATTCAGACTCACATTCCAGGTGCTTTCATATGCATGTGTATGGCAGAAGGGAAATAAAATACAACCTTGTAAACACAAATGACATAATGTGAACATGAAAACGTGTCAGAATTCTGTACCTATTTTAAGCTAGAAGAAAACTAAACTAGAATTCAGGCAAGGAATACAGTTCATCTTTCTTCTGCCTTTATTGTGAATGAAGATGTTGACAGTTCTCTCAAATATTTTTCCTGAAGAAGAACTGAAGAAGCAAAAAATATCCAGTGGAAGCACATTGACCTGAAAGGAATTTGGTTTGCCATTTTCTATTTTATTTTCTCAGAATAACACATAACTTCTAATATAGAAATGTTAAAAAGCATCAGTGAAAGCTTCAGGTTATTTTTCTTCATAAGGAAAATCCACAATTTCAACTTTTAACTGTACAAATAAGAGAATGGTGCAAACACTCGTCATTTCTCTTGGGACAGAATTTACAGGCTCTCCCTGGAATAGCTGTAGGCTGTGTGTAAGCTTGCAAGATGTTCAGTGACTGGAAATAGAGTCCAGAGCCTCATATACTATCCTTGGATGGTCTTGAGCCCAAGCACAAGCTCCAGATGCAGACCCATAGCTCCTAGTTCCATTAATTCTGATGCTATCTGCGAGCTGGGTGAGGATTTCACCTGGCACCCTGACTCCCACAGCTGGAGATGACAGCATCCTTCCTGCTCTAGTATCACCCTGCTCCTGGCATTATGCTGATAAGATCTTGAGCTGCTATTTATAGAGGCTCTTTCATGCCTTCCCGTCTGTGTCTTTCATATCCTCAGAACTGTCAGAGTAGGAATTTGCCCGATATGCATAAGCCTTGCAATCTTCTTTCAGAAACTCAGTCTCCTCTAGATTAAATTTCTTTGCTTTTCTTTGCAGAAATCTCTACATCTGACTGAAAGTCTGTGAAGCTCAAATGCTTTCCTTTTTCTCTGTTTCATTTGCAGGAGGCTGCGAGGCCTTCAAACAAAACACAGAGGGGCATCTTTTCACATTGGGTCTTTCACTGGAAGGCAGATTGATTGATAACAAATACAGGGAAGCAGAAAAAGTACAACATTGAGAGAAGAATCGTTCACTCCAACAGATTCAAATCATCAGGGACCATATTTTCATTTTCAATGTGACCAGAAGCCTGCAGGGGGGGAAGGGAGCAGTAACTCCCTTCCTTTCCAGCAGGAAAAGGCACCCCTTTCTTCACAGCACCACGACTGATGCATTAATGCCAAATCTGATATATTTGTCATGACAGAAATTTTCTGATGGCTAGAAAAAACTGTTTCATAGAAATTACTACAGAAGTGTTGCTGAATACCAATGAGCATCAGATTCTAATGCATTTCCTAAGACAGGCAGGGAATGCCTAATTTCAGACACCAAATATTGTCTGTAGCACATAGAAGGTATGCCATGCAGTGCATCCAAATTGAAACTAAGCCTCGAGACAAAACACAGCACACAGCTTCTGTGGGCTAAGGCGACTCATCTTATATGCAAAGCCAAAATGTGTTATTAGTCTAATTTAAGTTGCAAAAGTCTAATCAAAGAGTCATTGCTAGTCCAGTTCAAATGATACTGGACAAAGTTACTGTCCAAATTAGATAATGATTACAGGAAAAGCCTAATTAATAATACAGTTAAACTTGTACTCCCTCATACCCATCCTTCATGTGGTGTATTGCTGGCCTCTCCCCTGCCCTTCTGGTACTGAAATTCTGTAGCACCATCCTTCCCAAAAAGGAATTGGGATTGTGACATGTTCTCAGCATCTTTCCTCCTTCCTGGGAGGAATCTGACATTGCTAATTGTGTTTATGGGTACATGTTAGCTAACACAGACTGCTTATTTACTCTTTCTTCATTGGCCTTCATTCCTCTTTAGATCTGTTTTCTCTGCATGCAATACATTTTATGTATGTTGGATGCTTGTTTCCCCTCTGGTACCCCTGTTTTGCCCAGTTCCCAAGGCTGTTGCATTCCTCTGGTCACTAGTAATCAACCACTTTAGAACTACTTTTATATAACTTGCACCACTGTCGTCATCTGGTGCCCACAATTATGCCTTATATAAATCACATGGGCAGCACCCAGTATATGCCACCCATGTCACTCAAGGGGAGTGGAGGGGAGCAGTGTCAGCAGTCCTGTCTAGCTGCTGATATCATTCAAGGGGCAGGGTGTCAGGAGACAGAGCATCTTTGCCTAAACATCCCATAATATGTTCATAATAACATTCTGCCCAGCCTTGTTAGTCACTCTCTGGGAGTCAGTCTGTGGTTTTCTTCCTCTGGGAGTGCAAATGTGGAAGAGACAAGCTAAGTCACATTATCATAAGATAACTCTAGTCTGCAGGATCTCTTCACTGGGATGTCATGTGGCAAAGCAAAAGCAAACTCTTACCATGTAGTCCTTTTCCTACTGCAGCTATCTCAATTTAACTTAAGATGATATGTCCTCATCTGTCCCCATGAGGAAAAATTCAAATAAAAAATAATTCATCACATTGCAAAAGCTGGGAGAGGGAAGAGTTGTGTTTCTGAAAGCAATCTTCTTTCATCTGCTAGATTCCTTTCAAGAACCTGTAATATTAAGATGACCAGGAGATTTCAGACTATCCTTCTATTCTTTAATCTCTGCTGAGTACATGTGTGTTGAAAACTTTTATCTTTCCCATATTAGTAAGAAAATATGTAAGTACAGAATGTACTTTATTTTTCTACTAGATTCAAATAGAATTTTCTTGAAAACTTAGCCTGCTGACTGTTACATCAAGTAATTCACTGAGATCAAAGCACAGACACTATTAGTGACAATGCACAATTTAATCTGATATTTGAGAAGTACAATTGAGCACAAATTATGTGGACAATAATGTTTTTACTGGGAGGTAACAATATTTGGGAAAAAATACTTTGTCTTTATATCTTAAAGATATTTTATGATATCTGTAATATTTTATTATATTTATAAAGATATCAAAAGGGATACCTTGCTTCCTCTTAGCAGCAGCCTTAGCATCAGGCTAAAGCTACATCATCTAAGAACATTAGGGGTATGTTTGGCATATTTTTTTCTAATGACAAAATAATAACAAAATAAATATAGGTAGAAAAGTCACGGTCAATAAGCAAAAGGTGACAACAGAATGTATTGTTTTGGTAAAAAAAGCAATTATTACCATGGTTATTACAGACTCACTCAGTTCCTTGGTATTCATGATGTATCTCAAGGTTCACAAATAAATCTTTACCTTTCATCAATTTTGAACAGTATTTTTACTGGCCACAGCATTACAGTTATAGATTTCACAAATAATATAATCATCCTATTTTTCAAACTGTCACATTTCTTTTCTTCAGAAAGGACAGATGCTTGCACTCAGAAATCAGCCTATGTGGCTTTACATTTTTATTATTATTGTTTGTTCTTCAGAAAATACTTGCACCAGCTGGTGCAAAGAATTTGTGTAGGCTGAGAAAAAAATCCTGTGAAGTTATCAGAAAGTATTCGGATCACTGCAATGGGAATAGCTTTAGGCACATTAAACTCATGTTCTGTTACATCTCCTTCATTTATGGTATGGTGATAGAGAAAATGAATTAATTTCATACCCCTTCAAGCCTTCTCTGTCACTAAGTTGGTAATGTTTGATTCCCTTCTCCTTGGGTGGTTAATTTTTACTGGCAGTAGGGAAAAGTAATTATCTTCATTCTGGTGTAGTTCTAGGCTATACCTGGTCTTCCTACCATACCAAGAGCATCAAAACTACCTACTGCAGAAATTTTAACATATATATGTGTTAAAATTATATATTAGATTCAGCAATTCCTTTTCCCCCACAGCAACAAATCTAGCCTTTGTGAACTAGTATTGTATGAAAAATAAGCTGTCCATTCAAATACAGATAATTCCTTTGCAGAATTGTATTTTTTTGCCTATCTGAAATCCATTTTCAGGCTATATCATCTAATAAATACCAGATCCCAATTTATGTTCCAGTAGACTATTATATTAGCATTCTTGGAACTCTATCTCATTATTGCACCCTGCCTATATAAGATGAACATTTTTCTTTAGACACAGTTGTCAACCTATATTGATGATTTTCTCCCACTCCTAATAATTGCTATGAAATTGTTCAATAATCCCTGCATAGAAATGCATAGCCCATTCTCTAATGAGCCATTCAGCATCCACATGAGAAACCTAGCAAGAAAAAGCTAAAATGAAATATTAAAACCTGCAAAACTTGGTATTTTATCAGAGAAAATTAGAGTGTTCTCTAAGGATTTGAGCACAGAAACACATGCGCAGCCCTGTATGTGCAGTCCCTTACCTCTCATTTGGTATGATGGGAAGGCCACTTAATTGCTTATTAACTTTTTTGCTTACAGAAAAGTAATCCAAAACTGTTGAAGATTCCACAAGGACTATTTATGATCCCTGAGTTAAGAGTTTGTTCATTTTTACCTCAGAGCACCACTGCCTTCAATTTGTTTTCCCTATTTTGCTTTGCTGTTGTAATGGATCAGGCTGCTCTCTTGGGAAACCACTTGGGAATACTGCTATGGAGCAATTGGAGAGGGAATCACCTGCAAGAGAGAAATTTAAGAGGCCATCTAGTCCCTGTCCCACAGTGATGGAGAGATGGCTCTGTCAGATCTAAAGAGCCCCAGCTCTCTCAGCCTCTCCTCATAAGAGAGATGCTCCACTCCCTTCAGCATCTTGGTGGCCCTGCCCTGGACTACAGAGGTGAGAGCTACAAGCCTGTTAGCTTGGGCTAAGTGCTATCTACTCTGGATAAGGGCTTTGCTCTGTGTGAGGCTGAACAGGCTCAGAGCAGTAGAAAAAAAGCCTAGAAAAAAACAGGCTTGCATTTGGTTATGTGTGTTCCCATTCACTGCCAAAAATACCTGTGCCCTGTAGACCTCCACATGCCCTCTGTAAAATCTAGTCCTGAAAATGGGCACCTTTAGCACAGAGTCTTAATCATTGTTTTCCAGTGTCCTGAGTGAAATCTTGGCCTCAAGCATCTAGTAGGACCATGGAGATCATGTTGCCTCTCCATGCCCAAGGATCAAACACTGCCATTCTGATTCAGCAACCCTTGTACAGCTTGGCCATGTGTGAGCATCCAATGCCCTCTCCTCTGCACTGTTTTTCTGCTCACAGTGTGAAAACAATACCCATTACTGACCAGCAAAACACAGTAGCTCAAAAGCCAACCTTATTGCAGGAAGTATGTGTTTCTCTAATTAGGACACCTTCCCAATACCTCTGGTTTTAAGTGCTATGGCAACTGGCGGTATGAACATTAGCAAACCGACCAGAATGGGCAGGGAGGCTTTGAAACAAAGAGAAAGACCACATTACAAGAGTGGAATGTGTAAAATGGCACAAAAGCCATCGAGTATAAAGTTGATTTATTAAGTGATATGCAACAGCTACAAATTTCTTGTGCCTAGAAAATAAGGTAAGAGGTATAAAGACTTATCAGATGAATCCTGGTAAGTTTTATCCTGTTTATTTATCTTGACATCTTGAAGTGCAGATGTGTGGGATGAAGTAACCAATGTTTGTTATCTATAACAAACTCGAGCAATTACTCTTCGATGTAAAAATGTTATGTAATTTAAGCAAATTCAGGGCAGTGCAGCAGTGCAGATGTTGTTTCTGTTTCTCACAGCTGAAGGAGCTGTAACACCTGACTGCACTCATCTGCCTAAAGCAGGACAGGCAAGGAGAAGAAAACAAAATACAGTTTTTATTCTGCAACTACAGACAAATCTAGATTAAAAAAGCAAGATAATGCAAGGCAAGTATATTTCAGGAGAAAGGGACTGCAGTATGAGATCATATACTGGAACAATATGCTTAAGACATGACATTGTCATCATTATTCATAATCATCATTATTCTCATTTCTCGATGGGAATTCAATTCATTTTCATCTCTCTTTAGAGGCAAGCCCCTGTTTTTACACTACTAAAAAATACATGGAAATAAGATTGTGCAAGGGGAAAAATTCACTGTTACCTCATGATATAATAGGTCTTCAATGTTACCTTGATAAAATGGGCCTTTCACTAGAAGGAAGTTCACAGAGACGTAGAGAATTTTTTTTGCACTGTCTTAAATTCTGCATGCTTTATGGTAATTTCTATTGAATATTATTTAGGTGGGAAGTTTATTTAGGGACCACTCAGAAAATCCATATGCTCAAGAACTTCAAACGCATAAACAGCAGATATGGATATTTTGCAGGTGTGTATCCATACATAGTAACTGATATTATGCAAGTCTCCCAAATCAAACAAACCATTGGAGGACATGGTGGAGTTATTTTCTTTGCCAAATGCATGTTTTTTTCATTGCTTCTGGCAAATGAAAAGTAAATAAATACACATCATTTGTTCTAAATAAATACAAAAACTGACATATTTTCTACATCTTCAAAATACCATTAATTATCATCAAATCCTGCCACCTCATACCAATTAATTTATTCATTTATAAGCAGCTAAAGCAAATGGATTCAGATAATATCTTAACATCTAATCAATGAGCTCAGTGCTGCAAATGCCTTTCAGTAAAATAGCTGGACCAAGATATTCCATCCTGACTGAAGAGGTTTTTAGTGAAATGCCACTAAATCATGTGATGAGTTATTGCCTATCAACACTGTGCATTGGTTTGTCCACATTGCCCAGGTAAATGATGCACTGCCTGCAGCTGTTGCAAGTCCTTCTTACTTCCAGCTTTTAACACAGTGCTTTCTGCAGGTGATGATTTTCAACAGCTTGCAGTGAATTACATTGTCCCAACGATGAAGTTTACAAAATCACACAAAAAAAATAATCTCTGTTTTCCATTTTTAAGAAAGGCTTTCTTACATTGCTGGGCAGAGGATTTCAGGTGTTTGCCTAGTGGTGATGGTTCTCACAACCAGCCAAAATTTCTATATTCCCCATTTCTGTGAGTAGGAAGAGAGAACTAAACCACCCAAGACATTTCTGGCATCACCGTGCAAGACTCTACAAGGAAGTATTTTTCCACTGGCAAATCATGACTGCATTTGCTATTATATAGCATGCCACAGAATAAAATGTACAATCCTGAATGGCCTAGAAGCAGAAATAAGGTGATAGTTCTGTGGGTACTGCAAGATGCCTCTTGTGGAAATCAAGTCCGTGACAGTGATTTCAGGTTATATTGACAAGACCTTTAGCTAGAGCAATAGAAACAATTTCCTAACATCAGCAACCTCTTTTCAATTCCTGTGCCAGTTTATCTGCTATGAAGCGTGAAATTTAGCTACTACAGAGCAACAGACACTCACAGCTACAAACTGGGAAGGGGATATTTATATTTAAGCCCTATTGCCAGTAGTCATACAGAGAAAAAGGCACTTTTTTTTTTCTTTTTCCAGGCCAAGGACATACTGATGGTTCCGTTATTTCATAAACAGATTCAAATTGAATAAAATAGGGTGAGGGCAAATTATACAAGACACACCACACCACTGAGGAGCTGGACCCTTCCTGGGTAGGGCAGAGAGGGCATAAAGTGAAAGAGAAATCTATACCTTATTCCTGTTGGCTCAGTTTGGCCTGACTAGTGCATTTAAAGTAATTGCTCTAAATCAGACCAGGGAAAGTCCATTAAGGTCACTGGAAACTGATGATTTTGCAGTGTTGTGTATCAGATCCAAATTCATTAAGGTTCAATGGTCTTGACATACTCTGTATTCTTCAAGTAGTGTTGCTTTCACCCTGCCCTGACTGCCCTGACCCCTAACAGACAAAAGTCAATAGAAAGCCTCCTGCAGTTACTCATTTTTAAGATGAAGTTACATTTCTCTCACTTCCACTGGCAGAATAAAACAAATGGGAGTTGTTTGCACTAATATCAGTTTGGTAAACAGGAATGTATTTTGTCAACATCATAGGAACAAACCCTGGCAATAACTTGGCTTTGATTCATGGAGGTGATTATTCTGTCAGTGAGAGTAAGTAGATGTTTTCGTTTCCACCCACAGATTTATTCTGAAAAGGTAAAACATATTCTGACACATATACACATAAACATGTGCACATATGCACATACATCCATGCCCATAAAATTTGATCTTCTTTATTTAAAACATTTTTTTTTAAAGCATCAGTTTTGCTCTTGGACTTACAAGCATCGATATGTATTATGTAGTATGATTAATTAAATCTAAAAGTACCTATAAGGGCATTACCCAAGAGCAGACATTGATACTGTAAACAGCTGAACAAGAAACTAACTCCCCTTGTAGGAGCAGACAGAGATGTGATTTTTTTTTTCTTGATGCCATATCTGCCTCTTTTTAGGATTCTATACATTCAATTCACTTGGAGATGTTTCATTCCAGCAGTGTGTTGCACAACTTGCCTCACAGATGTTGTCAATTAATAACACAGGATATTATAATAAAACAAATAGACTGTTAGTTCATATCCTGGTTTATTTTCACTCCATGCTCTTGTGAAAGCAAACATGCAGCTGCTCTGTGACTTTAAACTGGTGCCTATTCATTTCCTATGGGTGTGCCTAGACACCAAAATGTATTATGCATTATGCACACCAACACAAAGGAGCCTCGATCTTCTTTCGAGTGTGGGAAAATAATACATTGGATCTGATGGTTATATAAATAGTAGTAATTATGCAGAAAACAGCCCATGTTCCCTTGGTAATGGCACCTCATTAATTTTGCTGAAATCTCCCTAAATTATAGCAATGAATTCTACTGTCAGGTTTTGGTTTGGGTTTTTATGTTTGTTTGTTTTTCCCTTTCATGAGCAAATTGCGCCATAGGAGACTATGATGGGATCATTTCTGCTGGGTTGGAATGGACAATGTGCCCATCATATAAAACAGCAGTGGGAAAGAAGAGCTGTGATGGATAGTGCACACTAAAGTTGTGCTTGGTAACAGCTGTAGAGAAAGTATTACTTTGACAAAAATATTCAAGAAATAGTTCCATTCCAAAAGGAAAACAAAAGTTGTGTAGATGAAGCACTGTCCTGTTCATGGAGTGGCTCAGTGGGCACCTGACAGCCAGACAACTTAAGCCAACCACTTTTATTTACATAATCTTATACTTTTTCAAAAGTTCTTCTACTTACTACTTACTTACTTATTACTTACTCTACTCTGTTTTATCTCTCTTCGGTTATGGTGTTTCTCAAGTAAATACTTAATCACCCATGTTTTTTACTAAGCCTGAGTTACTAAAATTGATTCATCTTTATTCACAAGTCATGCTACTTAATAATTTTATTTCATTCTTCTTGAACTTTTAAAGTCTATATTCAGTCTTCACTAGTGCAACACATTATTCATTCAATTCCTGAGGTACGCACAGTGCTTTCAACAAATGCAACAATAGTCTGTCCTCTAACAAGCTTACAGCTGAGATAACAGATAACAGAAGCAGCCTGAGCTGGGGGCAATCAGGGAATTATAAGATTTGCACAGTATACACTTGAGAATGAATTGACCAAAGGATATATAGAGATCATCACATCCTTGATGGCATCTAACCATGTAATCAGGGTTTGATAAAGGCTTCAAGACATCAAAGCAATGAGGGCTTAGAACAACTTTCTTGTTAGAGTTGTGGGGACAAAAAAATAAGTCATCCTTAAGCTGGAGCTTGGTGTGTTTCTGAAAAGGACTGTGTGATGCTGTTGCCTACAGTAGCAAGAGAGTAGATTTTTATTTCCTTGTTTACTCTTTTTTTTCACAGTATTTTTATATTTGCTGTGAACAAAGGAGAGAAAGGGTCTTATTAGAGTGTTAGGTTTGCAGAAGGTGATTGTGAAAGCTGCATGCAGGACAGCAGCCAAGGAATAGATAGCACCTTGTAAATGAAGTGTTATCACAAGACATAGTGAGAAAGCAGCTTATTATTAAATGGCTTTCCAGTGGCTTTCCCATCTGCTTCTGTGGTAGCTCCTGACTATGCTCAGAAGGTAAAAGTGTTGGATTTAGGGCCCAAGAGACAGACATTGTGCATTGGACAGGGTATTGTTGTGGAACAATCAAGGACTAAACCCAAGGATGGCTGCCAATGTGCCATGCAGAACTGTCAGCATGTGGCGCCAACCCTGCCAGTTTGACAAACCATTTAAAAATAAACCACAAACTACTTTGCAAATGAGCAGTTGCTTTAGCTTTTAGAGAGCTAATAAAGGCAGGAAGGAGAAGGAAAGTGGTCTGCTGGGCTGGGAAGAG
This sequence comes from Corythornis vintsioides, assembly GCA_025447755.1. Classification (NCBI taxonomy): domain Eukaryota; kingdom Metazoa; phylum Chordata; class Aves; order Coraciiformes; family Alcedinidae; genus Corythornis; species Corythornis vintsioides. The sequence continues at coordinate 17,649 of JAOEGS010016742.1, read as the reverse complement.
AAAGGGGGAGCATGGCCAGACAACAATCTTGCAATTGACTACGATCTGTTTTTCAAAAGTAGCTTGTACTTGAGCTGCAAACAGTATATTTCATAAATGGCACTGCTGGTAGAGTGGCTAGACATTTTAAGAAAAAAATAAAGTGTTTATCTGATTATATGGGGATAAAGCATTTGTGCAGGCAAAGCATAATTAAATACCAAGCTCTTCACAGCCCTCAGAAAATTGCTGCAGGGTTAACCTGTTTTTTCCCTTGTGCACTGATCACTTTTTTGACTACACACAGACACCCCAAATCTGTCATCTTGATGGATTTGTTGGGGTTTTTTTTCCTGATTTCAATATTTTCCTACTGCAGAAAATAGTTTTCTATCACTACTAGTAGCTTCCAGAATCTGATAGGATCCAGGAAGAAATGACAGGGAATGGCTGATCCACCCTGTATGTTTCACTGATCATACCGAGACTGAATCCTGATAAATCACAACTTTATTTCCTAGCTGCCTAGAAAAAATGATGTTAATAGACCCATTGGATTTTTTTGTCCGTAATCAATGAGGAAGCTTCTCACTAACCACATCCAGGAAAATTGTGCCTCACTGTTATTATAATGGTTCTTCATTCTTCACCATTCTTCACCTAAGGTAGTTTCCTTATTCATATTGCAATACTTAACATGCTTTTTTGAACTTGGGGAAGTACTCAAATATTAATGCACTCAAATGCATTCACACAAAAAAACGCAGAGGTAAACACAGGGGAAAAGAAAAAAGACATGTGAAGTAATTCTTTTGCTTTATCAAAAGTACATTTGCTTTATCAAAACTAACAGAAAAAGCCCAACTCATTGCCATTCTTACTAGCATCTCTATAATGTGCTGAAGCATTTACCTTCACATGTATTTCTGGCTTAGTAAGAGAACTACAGGATTTGACCTACTTGCTAGATTTCATAGAATCATAGAATGATTTGGCTGGAAGAGACCTTTAAGATCATCAAGTCCAGCCATTAACCCTACATTGCCAGGGTCCCTAAACCATGTCCCCCATCAGATTTTTGTATTTTCAGATAAGCAAGACAGACAAAGGAAGAATCCGAAGGTTTTCAAGGCAAGGGGTTGCCAGGGTTACAGGAATTTGCTCATGCAGTGCTCTCCACCACACTCAACTATCCCAGGTCTATTTCCTGGGCCTACACACTGAAATAAGTGCCTGTGCACAGGTCTTGAGAATGTAATTTATAGACAGTGGGAAATACAAGATGATGTGTTCAATATTGCTTTCAGCTCATTTTGTTCCTCATTCCCTGTCAACCAAATATTCTATGTCAAAGAAAAAAAAGAATGAGGTGACCTTAGTTTAATGAAGTTAATTGGATTGTCAAGATGTTTCAGTACTATTCTCAGAATGGCATCATTTGAGTAGACTCTTAATATTTTATAATAGACTTCATGGTAGTTCTGAAGAGTTTCAGAAAAGGAAATCTAGTTTTTAAGTCTGTATTGACACATATTTCACCTAAGCAGCATCTGACCAAAACAAAACAGTAAGTTAAGTGTGTTACAAAACAGTAAGCTGTAAAAACTCAGAGAAAAACAGGTGTTAAGATATGAAACAAGAAAGCCAGGAGCTTCCCTGGACCTGGGCCCTGCCAGGGCTATGCCACAGGCTCCTGTCCCCTGTGACATCTGTTCCCAACTGGGCATCCTGGGCATCATTGTCCCCAGTCCTGCCTGGCCCTGGCTCCCGCATAAACCTCAAACCCATATCACAGCAGTGACCCTCCTGCTGCCAGATGGATACCAGACCTGATTCACTATTGTCCTTCATCTGGGATTGTTGGTGGATACTGACACTGTCACCAACCCACTCCTGCTCAGACCCTGCAGGACAGTGGCTCATCAGAGAGGGCAAACTAAATGTAAGCTGTAAAGGCAGCAGAGCCAACATCAGTCCATAGAAAGTGCATAAAGATGAGTGTGTCCAGCAGGTCAAGTAAGGTTCACTTCCTTATTTGCCCATATGGATAGAGAGAGAAAAGACCTGTTAGAACAATAAGTAAAATTGAGACCAGATTGATCTCATGGGTTATATTTTCATTAACAAAATGCTCCATGGCAAAGGGTTAACATTACTTGAGCATCTCTTACTTGGGGTTTTGTGAGAACTGGTAGTACACTTCCCAGCACACCTTAAGCTCAAGTACTCTGCTGTCACTCAGAATGGGGCAGGAAAGGGTTCAGGCTGCTAGATGGGATGTCTGCATCCCGAGTGCATTCTGGTGTTACACAAACGTAATTGCAACAATCCTAAGGCTGTTCAGGCGTGTATACAGAAATAAAATGCAGAACGTTCTGAACAGAGGCATTATGTCCTGCCTTGCATCACAGCCCAGCCCAACCTGCACAACCTGGTCCTGGAGCCTCTTCATTTCTGACACCACGAGCAACTCCTAGTGCTTAGCAGCAGAGAAGAAGGGCAGAAAGTGAGCCTAAAGGTAGCCAAAGCCCCTAAAGGTAGCTCTTCTGGCTCACAGCCCCGACTTAGTGGAGCAGGGTTTCTTGCACGGTGTAGAAGAGGGTCTCTGAATGCCCAGAGGAGATAAGGGAATTATACTGGAAAGAAGAGCAGGGGCGGTAGAACTCGAATACCAATATTCACTGTGGAGATACATCCCAGGCTCCTCACCTCTCTTTTGTTCTTGTTCCAGCTGAGCACTCAATGTACCAATTCTCTCCTAATCAGCATCACCCTTTGTGAGCAACACAGGAAGTTTCCCATTTTCTAGATACAGCAAAATAACCCTTGATTGAATTTCCTCCCTGGAGAGAGGCAGAGGGAGAAAGTCCTTCTTCCATCTCTGCCCCTACACTAAGAGCCCTTAGTGCAGCATTATCTATAATACTTAGAAACAAATTCAGCGCTCTGCCTCCAAAACTGAAAAAAACAGGGCAATCAAAAATAGCATAAAAACTGTGCTGTCTCTGCTTTAAAACACCCTTTAACTGACAGTTCTTAAACTCAGCAGCAGAACAGAGGCACCAGTGAATGACTTAAGATGCAGTGTGACATGGTTGCAAAACCTAGATTATAACCCATTTTATTTGTTTTAAAGTTTAACTCCATAGCCTTTGACTCACTAAGTAACTGTAAAAATCCACCACAGCTAGTTGTTCTTATTGAAGTGTGGACCAAGTATTGTGTGACCCTCAGCACTAGTTGTACCATGGCTAAAATATCTTAGTTGAACAGGGGCAGTTTATGCCTGCAAGACAAGAAATATACATTCACAGGCAGTTCCCATTGGGAGTCTTAGAAATCATGCAACGTAGTTACTTAAATGCTTGGCTTATCTACCACAAAGAGATAACATTCAGCTATAAAAAGACAATAATCAGTTTGTGGGAATTTTATTCCATGATTCAATGGTCCCTGGGGAGGCATGAGTGAATCTGTACATACACAGAAAAAAAAAATTAGAAAAAAGAAAGAAAACAGCAAGTAGGCAGTCCTGGCAAGTGGCATCATAATTTATTCTAATTAATTTAAGTATATTAGAGGAGTCAGACAAATTGTCTTTCTACAATCAGCCAACAAAATCAATAGCAAGGATTAGTCATAGGAAATGTAGTAGTGTTGCCTGTTACAAAGATGGCTGGACATTTCCTATTAGAAGACTCACTTTTGAGACAATTATTCCTTGCAATACTTCACCTGTCTGGACTGAAATTTTCCATATGAGATATCTAATTTTGATTGACCCTTCCAGAAAATTCAAGCAAGAATCCAACCATGTCCAAGAATGAAATTACTGAGGAGGATATTGCTTGGCCTTGTTCCTTTCCAAGACTTTCCACCTTCTTGCCCTTTGATTTGCAGAAGGTATTTGAAATGCAGTAGAAAGTGAAAGTTAGCATGAGGAATCAGGCTTGCACATCCCCATCAAGTCAGTGCAAGCTGAAAAGAAATTTAATTGGAGTCCAAGAGGTGTGATGAGGAAATCCAGGAAAAGGTGTTAAAAGGGACTCAGAATGACTGTGCTCAGGGTGATACCAGCTGGGCTGGATAGCCTGGCTCCAGGACAGAACCATTGTTAACTCCACGGATAACAGACAACAACAGGTACTGTCAACATCAATTAACATGAAGAGGTGAAGGTCTCCCTGGAGAACACTGCTTGAGGGGGCATGAAGTCAGTTTCCAGTAAAGTTTTGTTAAATCAAACCCCCAAACCAAAATACCCTTATGGATTTTAGCCCCGGGCCAATCAGGACCAATCGATGCAATGTAACTTCATCTCAGCTTTCATTGTCTAAATAGTCTCTGTTCTGTCACAGTGGTGTGCTGATTTTCTTGGCATTAGCCAATCCTACTCAAGACTGTAATTTCTCTATGAGTAGACTGGATTTTGCAGACCGGGTAAATAATCCGTTTTTGGTACAAAGGAAAGAGGACAGGAAAAAGAGGAGGATATGGCACATCACCAGATGGGAGAAAATACTGCTCTGAGAGAAAAAAAAAGACAAATATTTCTCATAAAATCAATGTTCTAATAAATAAACATTAAAATGACAGGTAAAATTAACACATTAATCGTTATCAATCCTCTTGCTCTTCTAGCAGGTGTGCTGAATATTCCTGGCCCACAGCAAAGAAGGTAACCAAGCATTATCCAGCCATCCAACAGAGGCATCAATAACTCTGTCACCAGGATGCCTAAGGGAATTCTCTTCTAACCTATTTAAATCCTAATGAGTTTGGGAGTAGCTGTCAGAGCAAACTTTGATGATCTGTTCTAATCATCTTTTCAGGCCACTGGAGAAGAAATAAAACCGAACATTTTATTATCTGACTTGTCGTGGGTTTGAGCTTGGGTTTTTTTCATTTCTCATCTGAGAAATTAAATCTCCATGGCCTTTTGTACTCACTTATTTGGGTTGGGGCTTCAGAGGCTAATCTAGCTGTGGTCTGTAGTGCTCTGAAGAAATGACTGTCGATCCATACATTATCACTTCCCTGCTGGAGGTGAACACCTCTCTATCTGAATCAGCAGAAATGATGGTTGGTGTTCTCCTTAACTGGTCCTGTACCACCTGCTAGGTTGATTTAATACTCATTAGAAGGCAGTTTAACCTACCCTGTCCTACTTTGCCCTGAGGAGGGTGAAGAGACATCATGTTTTGTCCAGCTGGGGGAGCAATGACCCAGGTATTGACTCCAACTTCAGTTGTGCAAAGGCTTAGCAGAAAAGTTTATGATCCAGAGCATCTGTTTGCTGCCATAATTTAGCCCATATAATGCTGAAGAAAAAAAAAATAAAAGTGAGGACAGCCCAGATCTTGTTGTATTTCAGCAGCTGACAAGCATTTGGGTTGGAGATGCTGGCAAGGTGGCAAACAAACATCTGTAGATGAACAAAGTATCTCTGCTCTTTATTCGTATTAGGATTTCCTACAGTGTCTATCAATCATGGGAGAAAGGTGGCCTATTCCCTCTATCTCCTCCCCTGGGAATCTGAATTCTGAAAATGCATGAAGAAAAACAAAGGAAATTAAAATATGCATTAGGTAATGCTTTGTAAAAAAAAAAAAAAAAATTAAAAAAGATACATTTGCATGGTTTTGACAAAAAAGGACAGACACAGGGAAGCATCTAAATGAGGCATATGGGCAAATTTCTCTCTCATTTTCATCTTGAAATAATTGGGCTTTGGTATTCTTAACAAGGAGGTGTCGTTTCACAATATTCAACCAGACATGCAGAGTTACAGCATCAGTACAACCTGGTATGTCTGCTATTTCACTTCATCAGACAGAGCTTTGACTGCTACCTGTCTATAGCAGCCATGGAGATGGGCACAGTGACCATGTATGACAGTCATCTCCCTTTAGCTTCCCTATCTTCACTGGTGGGAAAGTAGATATAGAACAACTGGAAACATTTTTAGCTCTAAATAATTCACTATTTATTTTTTATTTCAATGCACATTTGTTGTCATCCTCGTAGAAATAAAACATACAGCTGTTCATAACAACAAGAACATGATGTTTCAGTAGAAAAATACCTCACAGGGCTGATATTTATTTGTCTTACTCTCCTCTTTTGATCTTTGGGATGAGAATATAGACAATTTGGCCATTTGAAAGACATTACAGCCTTATCTTTTCAAACCCCAGGTTGTTAAGCTGCTTCCTAGCTGATGTCTTAAGTCCTTCCTTGCTGCTGTCTTGATGCTGACTCTCTCCACAGGACAGGTTTGCTGGCAAGGAGACAGCCCTATTCTCTTCACCAGCCCCTGGCAGCCAGCAAATGAAACCAGAGCAAGTATTTATTTAGGCAGCAGACACTCTCTAACCCTATACCTTGTGAATAATGAGGAAGTTTAAATGCCAAAGTTCTTATAGAATTATACCTATATTGCATCATTAATGATTTCACTTTGAGAAGTTGCATTAGTCCTTCTGCATCTCTCATGGGCAAAGCCAGACCTGATCTAAAGACCCAGAAACAGTTCTGGTGACACCCGTGCCCAGATTTTCACAGTGTGCTAAACTCTTTGAAATATCTGGTTGCATTTATATCAGAGAGGAGATCTGGTCTCTTAATGGGTGTAGCATAGTGAGACTAGAGGAACTCTAATGAAATCCATGCTGGGATATTTCATTATCTTGCAGGCAATAAAGCCATCAAAACAAAGCCGTTCATTATCTTTCCTATTAGGGAAGAAAACAAGTGATCTATATAATTTAGATGATCTTATTGTTCTCCCTGGTCAAAAATGATAGTGGCATAACAAGCACTAAAGAAAGTAATGTATATTATTCACTTATTTTTTTCCACAGTAAGAAAGCAGTGTCTTAGAAGTAAGAATAAGCTTGAGGGCTCAGATCATAAAAATCATCTATTTTACAGCTCATTGCATTGTTAAGTAACATTATGGTGTAATTTGGGCTTTGTGATATAGTTTTACACAGGGTAGACTATCACTTCAGATATTTTTTTTAATGTCCCATTCCCCCAGATACATCACACATAACCAAATTCAATATTTGAGTTTTTAAATCTGCACTAAATGGAAAGGACTATGAGCATACATGACAGCAGGCAGCTTTTGGACTCCAAATAGAATTGTTTCAAAAATGATATATTAAACATTTCAAAATTGCTTGTCTCTCTTATCTATCTTGTTGAAACAGATTATAAGGTCTTTATGGTAAGAGCTCTATCACATTAACATGCCATAAGGCTGTGATCATAATAAGAGGTTTGGGATGTTAAAAAAAATACAATTATAATAACATAATTTGTCCCGATTTATAAGAAAAAAGATAATTCTGTGACTGAACAATCTTCCCCCCACCTATTCCTCAGTCTGTCAGTGAACTTCTCTACTTTTTGGAAAACTTTCAATCAAGTGCAACAAAGAAACAGGGGTGTCATAAATGTTCCTCCAAACTTAGTGGAAACAGGCTACAGATAACTAGGTAAAAGGTATTGGTGCCAAAAAGCACCAGGGAGCTGAGTGCCTTATCATTCACCTAAGGTCATGCTGTAAAGGATAAAATCCCCTCTCACAATCCTCATTTATGGATTCTAGTCAAGAAGATACCCTCTTCAGATCCTAAATCAGACATGATCATGTATGATCATATATCTATTCTACAAACATAAAAAAAAAAAATAATAAATATACTCTTTATAGAGTATACTATATTATAGTATCTATAGATACTATAGATATTCTTTTAAAGCTCTTCTCAGGACTCTCATTTATTCAGTGATGGTGAGAGCTGAGATACCTGAAATGCATTACATGAAATAAAGTAAGAAAAAGATGGCATAATAGGCTGTATTACAATGCAATATTTTGGAAAGGAAAGACCCCCTAAGTCAAATATTTGAAAACTCTAAGGGGAAGAATGTAAAGTAAAAGGATGTTTTCTTTAATATATAGATATTATTGCTAATCATAAAATATAGCTTGGGAGACTGTGTAAGGTGTCTGTACTCTGTATTGCTGTGAGTCAAAAGATAAAGAAGAGCACAGTAAGCCTCAGGATGAAAAAAGCACCCATAGGGTTGGACTTCATGTCACCGAGGCAATTCTTAAAATCTAACCTGAGCAACAGCAAAATTCTCCACTAAAACAATCCCAGGACTTCTACACACTTCTCAATTTAACAGGCAATCATGTCTTTGTTCCCCAGTGAACTCAGAGCTGCATTACCCAGAGTAAAAAGCAGATCATTATGTCTCATCCCCTATTCACTTAGTAATGCAAGAAACAAATCTCCTGATTCATACCCTCTCAGGAGGGCCATTCTCTCCTGCTCACAAGACTGTGATGCTATCTAACTTCACATAGCCAGGAGAGCTTTGTATCTTCTATTAGTTGAAAAGTAAAGTTTGTTGGTCAAAACCTTTCTTTCTTAAAGCTAAAACAGAAAGAAGATGCTCCCAAGAGTGAAACCCTTCTAAGGCTGTATAAACAAGTCTGGCAATAATAATGATGTTAGCAGTTAGATAGGGTAACTCTAATTTGGGAACCTGCTTTGGACTCAACTATAAACTAGCACTGACCAAACTTTGTAAAAGATGCCAGATTATGCTTCCAAGACCAAACAGGGAAGGTAAATTAGCCATCCACAAGCCTTCAAAGTTAATGTTTTCACTGCTCAAAATCCTGGATGCCTATTCAATTCCTCAAACTTTGAGACTCAACCAAGGCATATTATTAGGCAGATGCTAACAGGAGTCCAAGCTCTTCCAAGTAGTGCTTGTATTGCACCTATGCCTACAACAGTTCTATGTTTACAAAGTTTCCTTCCATTTCTTTTAGAACAAACTAAATTAAAATCCTGGGTAGAACAGCTGAATGAGCAGCACATCCAGCAAAGGAAAAGATAACAAGCATTCTCCAGCCTGGAATACCCACATGGCTCTTGGGTATTTATCTGGCCTAGCAACAACCTCCTCCCCTCTGCTCCCACACTCTGCCCCAGCTGCTCCAATCCATGCCCCTCTGGATGCTTTTTCAGGGCATAAACACAGCCTTACCCCTGCTGGAAGAGTCCCTGCTATATTCCCCGGGATGGGGGGGGGTGTCCTGAAGTTTACAGACTTGCCACACCCAGCCAGCTGAAGCAAAATCAATCACCCAATTTATCACACACACCATTGCAGAGAACAGAGCTCAATACTTATTTGGCTGAGAAAGAAGAGGTGTTCTTTAACTTATTTATTATGGCACTAGTTCAGCAAATGGGAGTCCTGTGCTCCGGTTCCTTTGCTAAGATTGTTTCGGTCTTTTGTTCAATAATTACTTAAAATACATGCAGAGTCTAAAGGCCTTGGTTCAGGTGCCCTCCTTCCCAAGGAACCTTCTGCTGCCTCACCTTCAGAACCATACACGTGTTGTTTCTCCAGCACAGGACTGGTGGGATTTTGGGGGACTTTTACCCTAATGTTTTTACGACAACAATAAACATTGGCACTGAAAACCTACTGACTTTAACCTTGTTGAGTGAGCAGCCCCCAAAGGAAAGGGAGTCTGTCTTCAAGAGGAAAGTGGCCATGTCTTCTGCATCCCTGGGGGAGTGCTCCGGGAAATGGATTATTAATCAGCATGGAGGGAGGCACACTACACGATAGCACATGACAGCAGATGCTACTGCTGTGTCTTGAGGGGAGCTGGGCCCAGCAAGCGCATCCAGAGAACACTTACATAAGCATCCACACGGGGGAGACACTGGGACACGGTCCTGGCTGAGCTTAGGTACGAGAGTTGCTAAATTTGAAGCTGATGCCCACGCTAAAGTTGTGCTCTAGGGAAGCTTAAACTACCAAGAAATTAGTCTGCTTATATGAACCCCCCAAAACAAGAGGCCCAGTTACATCTAGCCAATTAGAAATGATAAACTGATGGCAGTGACTAATCTCACTTCAGCACCTACACATCAGGAGTAGGATCATCTGACCAAACATAAACATCTGTGCCATTTGGGCCTGGCTCTTCTTTAAGGTTCATTGCAAGAAAGAAGCAGTACTCCCAAATGAGTCATCTGATCTGCTAAGGATCAGATGAAAAGCACCTGTTGTTTTAATGCTGATGATTATAGGAGCCTGTGGTGAGTAGCTCACATACAGGTATCAGCAGTTAGCTGCACTGATATGGTGCAGATGCACACATGAGCATGGTTCACCTACTTTAAAACAAGGACTGTGGTGCTCCATTTTGTATAATATCCTTCCACTCAATAGAACACTTACCAAGCTCAAAGAGGATCCAGAGCAGGCTATCCAGGGTGACTCAAACACTGTGCTGCCTGGTTTCAGGTCTCATGTGGGAATACAGCCCCAGCCACTCAGAGCAGAATGTCTGTGTGGAAGTTTGAGGAAGTTTTCACAAAATAAATGACTGATATGAAGGTGAACACAACGTTTATATAGGATATGAACCAATTTTGGGTGTCATGGAATGGTTTAAGAGCCTTCTATTGGCATAAACTCAGCAGGTGCACATTGTAGCACTCAAGGCAGTGTGCTTCCCCAGGTGGGTTCAGAATTGAACCACACCAGCATTTGGAAGAGATCTTCAGTCTTATTTCCTCCAAAAGGAACTGGGGTCTGGTGTACAACCTGCTGTGAGAAACCAGTCACATGTGGTAAATGGAGAGGGCTTGTTTCAAAGCTGCACCATTACTCCACATTGATAATTTCTATTTAGACAATGAGGAGTGTGTTTCAAAGATAGCAAAAGTGGTGTTCACAGAATCACAGAATGTTAGGGATTGGAAGGGACCAAGAAGATCATCTAGTCCATTTTAGTTCAAACTAAAAGACATCTGAGGTCATATTTTTATTTCTCAGATTGACTCTGTGAAATCAGGAGTTTATTGAAGGTGTTCTTGGGTGAGGTTATGTTATACAGAAGCTATAAGTTATGCACACTATCCTAACTCTTCCTTTAAATATATGACTAATATAATTTTGGATTATGCTTTAGTCTAAACCTTAAGTCAGTTCTTAGGTTATCCAAACTATGTTCCTTTTAAATTCACTAGCAGCTTCCAACTGATAAATTCCTTAAATTATTAACAGAAAGCCCATAGACATAGAAAAGATACTGCTCTGGGAGCACACCTGAAACACAGAATCTTGTCTATACCTCAGGCAAAGCTGTTTGTCTAGGCTCTGATTCAAATCTATGAGAGCATGCTACTAGGAGTCCAATAAGACAACCAATTTCCTCAGCTGAACTAGGATGTTCCAAACAGAGAAAACATTTCACATACAAACAAACCATCAAAGTGTAAAGATTAAAGTGCACAGTTTTTACAAGATGAAAGGCATTTTAACAGACATTTTTTTAGCAGAAGGTCACCTAGGTCAGACCAAGATGTTAGATCCTGCAATCCATGAGGAATTTTAAGGAGCAAGGAACCAGACAGTACAGAAGGTGAGTCATTGTATACAAATGAAGAACAACTGGTCCACCTCTGTGTGACATGAGAAGTTAATTCATATTAAAAAAAAAAAAACAAACAACAACAAAAAGGCTCTTTTGCCTTCTCCCATTTTGGAAATGGCATACTGCTGCTCCTGTCAGTTCAAATGGGAGATGGATCTCTTGTGTCAGAGATGTGTTTGTCTCCAGGACTTAGCAGGATTGGTGAAGGATATTAAGGTGTTGTTCCCAGCTGCACTCCAGGCTCTATGTCTTTTTGTCCCCTCAGGTTTTTGAATAAATCACACAGACAATAGAACTGGGATGTGGCTAAACAAAAAATTCCCTCCTTGACACCACGGATCACAATTGGCACCATGATTCTTTAGCACAGTATATAACCATTCCTGAATGACACCATTTAATATATTTGAAAATACATTTGTACATTACAGACAGTTGTAGGAAATGCTTCAACTTTCACAAGCTGGAAGCCAGTGTCTCTCATTGGGGAAGAAAACACAGTGACAACAATTCAGTCAATACCTGCTATTTCTGGGGCACACACTTGCAAACTACTTCAGAAAAACACTGTCATGGAAATGCATTTTATTTCATGACCATTAAAGCTTGGTTTAGTGAAGAGATAAATCAGCTGTCTAACCTGAGATTTTCTAAAGCAATGCAAAGCTCTCAGGTGCACTGTTTTACAGAGCTGTGATGGTGCTTTTTATTTCTGTACAGAGACAACTGACAATTTAGATGAGCTAAAAAAGTCACTTTTCCCCAAACCAAAATGAAAGACAAAGCTCAAAATTCAGAGGGTTTGCTTTAAATAATAAGGAGTATTCCAAGCATTTGGAACGCTGGTCCAGCTTCTGTGACAGGTCTGATGATGCCACCTTGCTAAAGGGATCCAGCCTTAAACACAGTGCTGCACATCTCAGGGATTCAGGCTGCCATCCTGGCTCTGCAAGGCTGCCTGCAACTCTCATGCAGTGGAATAACTTGTGATTTCTAAATGAATGAGTGGTCACTGGAAGAGGGAAAACAAGGGTGAACCTTAATTGGTCTTTTATATTCATTTATTGACTGTGGCATGGCTGGGATCAGATAATGCTCTGGGTTTACTTTTGGTTCTTCCACAAGTTTCATGCAAGTTTAAAATTGAAATTTAACATATGAATGTATTTATCTTTTACAAAATACAAACACAAAACTGACTTCTAATATAAATTCTGTAATTTTATGGGGCAGAATTCGGTTGAACATTATCAAACTTTCAGTAGAAATAAAGCAAGTAAACCTGAACTTTTGTTAAGTGGAATCACTTATAACAGCAAAGTAGTAAGACATGTATCCAATATCAATTACTACAATTATTATAAAGAGCTGAAATACAACAACAATTTCTCATTTGTACATATTGAACAGCAAAAAAGTAAAAAAATATATATATGCAACAAGCTTATCAGGGAAACAAACCTGAAACAGTTCTCTACTGCTCATGGATATGACAACTTTCCCTTAATTTTTTTTAGTGCATTCCCCATCATTCACAAGAATCAACATATTTTACCTTTGTATTCTAAGGCAAACTTGAAAACAAACAAATCTTCCTTCAAATGAAGAACAGCAGTGAGCTAGTGAATTAATACATATTCACCTGAGATCACTCTGAAATGTAAGACAAGATTAATTATGATTAACAGCTAAGGTGCACAACCATTTTGTCATTTTTAAAGAGAAGCAGCATTTATACAGAACAGGTTTTGCTACAGGACAGTAAAGCTCTCATCTGTGAAGTGAATTTCTGAACAGTATAGGAGGAGACACTACAAGGCCTGCAAGCAGCTCTCTCTTCTACCTTCTTCAATATTGTCCTGTTCCAAACTTCCTGTAAAATAAAAAGAGGGAGAGAAAGGAATAATAAATAGAAAAAAAAAACATAAAAAATATTTATTCTCTCAAGTTTATTTCAGTCAGTTTCAAGTTTATTTATGTCAGTTTCTCTCAAATGCCTTGACCAACTTCAAAGTTGGTGGTAAATACTTCAAAGGCCTATGGTAAATACTACAAGTGCATTTCATCTAGGTCAAACAGCATAAAACAAACCTAGGAAGCTAAATACAGTCTACATGCGTACCCAGCTCTGACTGATGGGTAAAATTAACCCTGAGATAAAAATAAATGAGCCAATGCTTCTACCCATCTTTTATCTGGAAATAGTTATTTAATCCTTTCTAGATTAATTCTGTTGAATCCACTAGTGACATGTTCAAACAAAATCAGTATGACTACTTGTAACTACTGAAAAGCATCACAAAAGTATATTCATTAAAGCACTGAAAAATCTACCAAAAGTAACCAGAAAATTCTAATTTATACATTTTGTAGAGGAAAACAAGGTGAAAGCTAAAAGGGCTGTCCTGTACTATGTGCTGGTCTGAAGCAACAGAGCCAGAGTGATGTTCAGAGGTGGGACAAATGCAGGTCAGAGTGAAAAGGAACATTCTGTCTGTTTTTTGTCAATCAATGACACACATCAGTACTGTATCTAGAGGCATCAGGTCATGGAACCATTTAACATTCTGTTCTCCACTCTCAAGATTTGGGGATGTATTACCTTTAACAGAGGGGAAAAGAAATAAATTAAAAATCCAGAAGAAATCCACTCTGCAGCTAAGGTCTGATCTCCAATTTCTAACATCTCATGGCAGTATTTTAATCAGGAGACCATCTGGCAGAAATGCATCATTCATGTGCAGCCTTAATCATCTGCCCAGCCCAGCTGCTTAGTGACTATGCCATGTGAGAGGAATACAATCAGAGGGGCAAGTTGTGTCCTGCTTACAGAAGTTCTCAGAAATACTGAAAAGCACAAATGTGCACATGTTATCAGAGCAGCAGCCACAACTCTGACAAAATCAGTGTAAGGAAAAGAAAGTAAGACTAAGATTCAAACCTAAATCCCACAGAGATCATGGGTCTCACAGGAAATGCAGGCTCCAAACTGAAGGGAAATCTCTGGCTAGCTATCATGCCCAAAGGTGAAAAAACACCAATCCAATATCAATTAGGCTAAGCCTAAGTCAAACAAAGCTACAATTTTATAGAACTTGTTTGCATCTCTGCCACTCTGCAGATTAAATCCAAGTATTTATCTTGGGATGTCTTCAGGGTATCAATGCATCAAATGCAATTACAGGTGAATATTAATTCCAAATAAGTCACTTCAACATCGTGTACTCAAGTGATTCCAACTTGCAAACTAAAGTAACCAAAAGAAACCCAACAAATGAAAAAACAGAATTTAAAAAACCTATTTTCCTTGTGTCTGCAAACAGTAAAACAACTTGATTTTGCACAGCATCCTCCATCCAAGCTGTACCCAAAACTCAGCAGACTTTATTCGCACAATTGCAGAGTTAAGCAGCAGAACAGGAAAACAAAGAAGTGCTGCAGGCAAGGAAGAAAACATAAGCTCTCAGATGGGATTTGAAACAAAAGGAAGAATCAAGATAACTTTGTCTCCTGTTTTAAGTCTAGGAGAAATAAATGTCATATAGCAGCTTCAAAATGATTCACTTTACCTCAATAGCATCAGCCATTTCTGTGATCTCAGACAATCATTTCAGCTTGTTTCTGAATTAGGAAACTCTTTCTCTGGAGAGCTATCATCACTGAGGTCACTGTAGCTGTCACTGTTAAAAGCAACACACAGTCAGAAAGATCTAAACCAGGTATTTTAGTTCAAACCCTCAACCCCAGGTGAAGCATGTGACCAACACTTTCCTCAAATGCAACCCATTTCCAGAAAACTACTTGAAGCTCGTGCTCAAATTTGGTATTTTGGAAGACCTTTCTCAACAGGAATTGAGTTTGAAGTCTAAGACCTCACAAGAAAAAAGATTCTATGTGATAAACAGCATGTTGCATTTCTTTTTGCTTGGCTCCTGCACATTCATTCTACAGTTTGCTGGTGCTGTGTGCCTGTGACAATGATTTTTCCACACTTTTCCTAGTTGTATCCCTTTCTGCTAGTTTTCACAGAACAAAGTGTCATGCAAGTGATCATTTTAGAAGTGCCCAGAACAAGGAAGCAGTGAAAACAGGAATCCCCACAATGACTGACAGAAAGAAGTGCCCACAAATCACATTTGGAGTCAGTTGTGTTGTCTCTTCTCTCTGAGCAAACCTCTTCAGAAGAACCTACAGCCTCAGCCTCCCCCTACTACACTTCCAAGTCTGTTTTCCAGAATTTCCCAAGATCAGCAGCCAGCAAAGAGAACTCAGAGAACTGACATTTGAGTAGCACTAAATCTGGTTTTGTGGCATCAGTTTTGTGGCATTTCAGAGCACAGGTCATGGTTACTGAAGGTGGGGACCTCAGATCTTGTTTGTGTGGGTACCCCAGGGCCAGCCTTGTGTACTAACTACTCCAGCCTCTGCACACTTGGCTCTCCACATCTCATGTTTCATCCTCCAGCTAACAGGATCTCAGTCACTTCATCCTCCCTACCTCAGGGCACCATCTCCCACTGAGACACTGAGCACATCATCAGCCTGTGACCCTCTCAGACACGACTTTATCTGCTGGTCCTCAGCACCTGCCTGCTGTGCAATGTGCCAAGGGGAACTGTGTAACCCTGGAGCTGGAGATCTTTGATTTAGATTGTAATGTGGAACAGTGAACAAGCTGCACTAAGATGTATACACTGTTGTGTAGCCTGGATTTCACCCTCTATTCTTCACAAATACAAAAAAAATCAATCAAAGGTTCAGTAAACCACAGTCATTTTAATGGAGTGGGACAGCAGGGGTGTCACCAACAATTATCTCAGGTGATGCCTTCCTCTGACTGCTAGAACACCTCCCATAGTTACAGCAAATGACTGTGCCAAATTCTGTACAAGATAATGTGGGTTCTGTTCTAACAATTACTAAGACTTCATAATAATTCTGCTCTTTCCTCTCATGACATCTCTTTCCTCACATAGGTACACCTCTCTTCTGAGGACAGGCTGAGAGAGTTGGGGTTGTTCAGTCTGAAGAAGAAAAGGCTTCAGAGAGACCTTATAACAGCCTTTCAGTACCTGAAAGGGTCCTACAGGAAAGATGGAGAAGGACTCTATCAGTAGTGACAGGGCTACATGGTAATGGCTTTAATCTGCAAGAGGGTAGATTTAGATGAGATATTGGGAAGAAATTCTTCACTGTGAGGGTGGTGAGACACTGGAACAGGCTGCCCAGAAAAGTTGTGGATGCCTCACTTCTGGAAGTGTTCAAGGCCAGGTTGGATTGAGCTTTGAGAGATTCTGTCCCTGCTCATGGCAGGGGGATAAAAACATAAATTTGATAATTTCACCTGCTGGCAAAGGATTAAAAAGTTCAAATGAGGAAAGTGTTGTTAACAGTATGATCAAGCATGCCAGGTGCACACAGACAAACACAACATCACCAACGTTGTACTTACTTCTTTCTGAAAGTACCCATGGAAACATGGAATAAAAATTCAGTATTATTAAAACAGTTTTGTAATTTCACATCACAGCAAAATATCAGAAACTGTCGACAGAACAGAGGGTAAAACTGTGATTGCAGAGGACTGAGTAATCTCATCTTAAACCAGCCCTGGCTTAAGCCCAAAGTTTTCAAAGAGCTTTTTTTTTTATTGTTTGCTTGTTTTTTTGTTTTGTTTTGTTGTTTTAATGGGCTCTACTGCCCACTCAGCCTAAAAACATACACTACAGCTCTGTACACAACACAGCTGGGAGACAGATGCTTAAGTAAAGATGCTCAGGGAACTAATGAGGTGAGTGAAGAACTGCCCAGTTTTATCTCTTGAAGACAGCTAGGAGCCAATCCCCACCCAGTGCTCTCATCTCCCCCACTCAGTGACACTGGTTTTAGAGGCACTCACCAACAGAAGCTGTCACACAGTGCTGTGTGCTTCTAGAATTTCACTGACTTACCACCCCAGCTTCTCAGGCCTGTTTCCAGTTTCCAGAGGATCACTTGCTCAGAGACTAAAACACTTACTTGGGCATTGATAATTTTGTTACTGTTCTCACACTGCCCAGCTCAATAATGTTTTAAGCTACTGGAGAGAGTCCAGTGCAGGGTCACCAAGATGCTGAAGGGAGTGGAGATCTCCCTGCTGAGGAGAGGCTGAGAGAGCTGGGGCTCTTTAGCCTGGAGAA